>JAAGKR010005645.1:0-49175 GCA_011419295.1 Clarias macrocephalus
TGCAGGGTCACCTTTATAATTGAGAAACTCCAGCTTCTATCTAAAAGAAAACACTAACTAATATCTACCTAGTCTTCGAGGGTGTACCGGGCTCGGGGTGACATTAAACGCTAAACTCAGTGACGATCGGTCTTTTAGACCAAAAGTCCGAAACCGTACCCCTGACAGAGAATTAGATCTCCACCCAGAGTAGCCCTCAAAAACAAGAAAGGCAAAATAAACAAAAATAACAAATGTGTTCCGTCGGAAGGATTGTGTATACACAATCCAGCTGGATACACTCTTCCTAACCAGAGCTCTCACTCACAAAAACAAACACAAAAAAAAATGTCCGTCTGGTACTGGTATATGGCCAATAAGTGTCGCTGTTCTGTTTCTGACATTATGCTTAGGACATATATCTCACATGAAGCTAAGAACACATCAACCATAGCATGCAGATATGGAGACCAATACCCTTGGTTTTTAATTTTTTTCACAACCACAATGATCAAATTCAGGAGAATCTGGAATCAAAATGTTTAACAGCGCTGTGGGTGCAATGATTAAACCTTCATGTGAACGCCACACACCCTGTGTATCCTTCTGAGCTCCCCTCTGTAGCCACATCGAGTGCTTGTATGGACCTGCTTGATGTTGAATTCGAATGATATCCTCCAGCTGAGGCTGCGGTTCTATAAGGATTACTGGTCCCACCACAGCTAATTGATGCATGCTTTGCTTCTAAGTCTGCTATGTTGTTACCCTTAGTGACATAGTCATTTCTTTTTTATGAGCTTGACATATAATAACAGCCAATCGTTCTGGTAGCATCATAGCAGACATTAATTTACTTATCAGCATGCTTGATGGGTGTTCCATCACTCTTTTTAAACCGTCTTTGCTTCCACACTGCTCCAAACAGATGACACACACCATGTGAATAGGCTGAATCTGTAAAAATATTTGTTACTAGCCCTTCGGCTAACTGGCATGCAGCTGTGAAGGCTTTCAGCTCAGCTAACTGAGTGGAACACGGTTGTGAACAGTGCTGAGATAGAACAGGTTCAAAGTCTTCTCCATCTTCTTTATCACTGAATACCCAGTATGGCTCCCTAAATGGTCTCTGAAACTAGACCCATCAACAAAGTAAGTAACTTCCACTTCAGATATCGGTTTAGACTCAAGATCAGGATGTAACCTAGTAAATGCCAATAAATTCACCAGACAAGCATGAGACACACCGTCATATGCTAAAGGAATTAATTCAGCTGGGTTAACCGTGTCACATATTTTTATAGTAATGTCGGGATATGTAAGCAGTGAAGAATATGCTAGAATGCAAGCTTGAGTTAGAACAAATTTGCCTTGTTCTATCAATTCCACAACCTTATGATGTGTATAAATGGTTACTGGGTAACCCATAGTCAATGTGGAGGCTTTTCCATATGCATAATGTACTGCTGTAAGACCCTGTTGATAACATGGTGGGTAACCTTGTACTACATTATCTAGCTAGTGCTATAGTGAGCTAGAGACTGTTTTTTCCCTCCCACTGCAGGTTTCCTGCATCAATACAGCTGAGACATATCCATCAGCTCGGTTAGCCACCTACAAATAGAATGGTTTGGTATATTCTGGTATACCTAAGGTGGGCGCTGTTTGTCTCTCTTTTTTGATGGATTCAAATGCTAACAGTGCATCTGTGTTCCATTTTAACAGAGCACTTAGATTTTGCAGTCCTTCTCCTCTCATTACCTCCCTCAGTGGAGCTGTTTATTCTGCATACTCCTCAATCCAGTCAGCGCTGTTAAACCTAAAAAGGTCATCACCTGTTTAACTGTTTGTGGCAAGGGTGCTTTACTCATGCCTTCTAATTGGGTAGGCACTATGGCTATTGTACCATGTGAATTTAACCGCACTAAATATTCAACTTGAGGCTTGCAGTATTGCAGTTTATTTTTTTGGATACTTTGTGACCTCCCTGTGCTAGCTTACTGAGTACCTTAAGGGAATCCCTATGGCATGCTTCTAACGATGACGAGCATATCACACAATCCTCCATAAATAGAAGAAGGCTACTTCCTTTCATTAAATCTTCTAAATCAATTTCCAAACCTTATTCTATATGTGCAGTGAGTGTCGGAACCACTGTGGCATTCGTCGGTACGTTTATTGTTGTCCAGCATATGTAAATGCAAACAAATACCTACTCTCCCCTGCTACTGGAATACTGGAGAAGGCTGAACAAAGATCAATTACAGTGAAGTATTTGGCTTCGGGAGGGACATTGGTTAGCAGTGTGTGTGGATTTGGAACATCTGCTGAATAATCTTCTGTTATATTATTAATTGCTTGTAAATCATACACAAGATGCCATTTATTTTTACCTGGCTTGATCACAGAGAAAATTGGAGTACTACAGCAACTGGTTGTCTGCTTTTATCAGGCCTTCAACAGTGCTTTATATGCCAGCTTCTGCCTCAGGTCGCAGAGGATATTGTCTTATTATGGGCAGTTTTACAATTGTTTTGAGTTTTACTTGAATTGGGCTGGCTGATTCAATTAGGCCTATATCTGTACCATGCTGAGACCATAATTCAGGTGGGACCTGACTCTCTATTTCCCTATATAGTTTATCCTCAACAGTCTCAACTACCTCAGATGCTGATGTCATTTGTTTTTGTGCCTTGTGGCTGTTAATAACTTCCTGAGGAATACCAATCAAGTTATTACCACACAATACTTTGATATAGGTTTTTATCTGCAGAATGAAAAATCAATGGGTTTATGGTTGACTCCCACTGAACTTCTGTAGCTCTCTTCATCATCAGTCCTAAGTCCTTTGATCTGCAATTTCTTCCAACATACACTGTCACATAGGGAACAGAATCAGTTACGTTGAACCACCTTTTTACAAAATCACACTCATCTATGCTGATAGGTGCTCCTTGCCGACCTATGACGACGTACTTGTGTAATTAGTTCCACCTTGTGTTCTTTTGTTTCTTCCTGCCATGTTTGTTCTAAATCAGCATCCTTAGTTGGATCATACACCATTGTACAGTGAAAGTCTGAAGTAGGTAATTGTGCTTCAGGAATCAGTGCTTTAATGAACTTTCCCCACGTATGTATTACTTTACTTTACTTCCCTTTCTAGCTATCCTATCCAATACACATTTCCTTGTGGCTCAGTCATTACCATTAAATTTTTATACCGTTCATGTAACACCATATTTGCAATCCTAATTTACATAATGCATCTCTGCCCAACAAATTAACCAGTGTCTGACTTGAAACTAATACAGGTATAGTCACACTTTTGTCGCTAGTTTGTAGACAGACTGGAGCGGTCATAGGAATTAACTGCTATTGTCCCGATAATCCTACTGCCTTTGCAAATTTTCCAGGCATGGGGAGATGACTTAAATTTAGGCATGACTTAAATGTACAAACTGCTCCTGTATCTACTGACAAGGGTTTCTGTTCAGCATTAGTTGTTAAAATATGTAACTGAATCTCTCCTGTTTTGGAATCCCCCCCATCCCCAGAATACGCCTGGTGGAAAGTTAGCATAAGTGTCTCTTTGTCTCCTCTGGCGCTGATTAGTTCTCCACTCTTTCTGCCTTTGTGGATAAACATTGATTACTGGTGCAGTCATCTGGTGTGCGTTTGGGGGTAGTTCTGCTGGTGCGGTCATCACTGTGACTGCAGCTGGATGGATCATGGGTGAAGGATTGCCTGCCCCCCCCCCCCCTCCCAGACATGTGCTCTGCTGTAAATAGGGTCTCTTGGACCTTTTTCTTGTTTTTCTTAGTCAGCTCTTCAAACTGTAACTGAGATAGTTTCTGTTGTAGCTCTCTCTCTTTCAACTTCTTCTCATTTTTCCTGTACTGTTCAATAGTGAGATGTGATCACAGAACTCTTAGTGTGATCTTGAGTTTAAACCGACCACATCTCCAACTGATCACCCTTTAATGCCTTTGGGTCAACTCTAGCTAGATACTCTGCACACAAGGCCTGCCACACAGCAGGGCAGCAAGCATCAAAGACAGTTCCATCCATATGGCATGTATCTACAGCCTTGTTCAAATCAGAAGCACGGGGGACGTTCTCCATCTTTCCTCCCCCCAAAGTCTTTGCCAGAAGCGCTTTCATATCTCCCACCGACAACAGCTTGCCTGTGGTCTCCTCTTCCAAGACCTTAATCTATTTCTGTGCACCCTCGTGAATGTTAGGGAGGCGGTTGACAAGTCCCTTGAGATCTTGAGTTGCCCATGGTACATATTGTCCCTGTGCACCTTTAATTAAAATTGGGAATTGTGGTGGTAAGTTCCTAAGTCTCCCAGTGTTCCTTCCCTGCTTCCAACTGCCTATATTGAATGCCAACTCCTCCTCACCCCCACCCTCTCTACTGTACAATGGCCTATGTCCAGTCCTTAACGTTGTATCTAGCTGACTTCTCGACTGTCCTGGTGTTTTTGTGCTCCTATCTATCTTCTCTCCACTTACATGCACCCCCTCTTCTGCCTCTATCTTATCTTCCTTCCCATACAACTTCGCTCTCTGTAGATCTGCCCTTACTTCCTTATAACAATCTAACGGTGTGCTTTCTTCTCTCTCCATCCACCTATCCTGTCTCTTTCTTGACTTCACACACGGCTCTCTATAACCTTCATTTAAATCTACATGACCTTCCATCTGCATTTCTCCCAAAACTTCAACAATTCCTTTAAGCATTGGGAATCAACCTTCTGTCTGCACATATGGGGGAGGTGTAACTAACGCTTCCCCTCTGTTACTCTGTGCCTCACTTTCTAACTTTCTTAACTTTTTCCTCACCTGCTTTTCCTTCTTACCAACTCATCTCCTTTTTTCTTAAACAGAGCCAGGACCTCTCTCTCCTGCTGTCTTTTCAACTCACTCTAGACCCGCTTTTTCTCTCTAGCCGCAGTCTTGTAATTTTTTTTTCCAAAGTTTCCATTTCCCCACACAAAGCCAAATCAAATGCCCCCTCCTTTGGCCATTTTGTAATCATATCTTTAGTTCTCTTTTCCCAATAAAAAACATATTAGACGTGCGCCTTTACTTGGTCTCTGGCGCTGTGGCTTAGTTGGTTAAAGCGCCTGTCTAGGAGATCCTGGGTTTGAATCCCAGCAGTGCTTCTCGCTGTGCACTTCTGTTGCTGCACAGGTCAGAATGGTTTATGTGGAGAAAGCGAAATCTTTGCTTTACGTCCAACCGTTAACAGTTCGTGGGTTATGGTCAACAATGCGCAAGCTATCTGTGTAGCTAAGTTTAGCACCCAGCTTGTCTATCCTTAGCGCAAGTGCTGTCAACTTTTCGATTCGGTCTTGCGCTACACTGCGACTGCAATTCATTTTACCTCACCTTTAACCATCTGCCTGTTGAGACGATGACTAGAGCAGATATTTTCTTGCGTTTGCATTGGTTTGGCTGCCATTTTTGACATATAACTTGACCTATGGTTGCGATTATTCACCTGTTGAGGCGCAGTCAAAAAAACGCAACGGATAAATGCCTCTGCCAAATCGGCATTCGTGTGGTAACCTGATGTCTTGGATTTGTAGGACGTTACACCACAAAATGAGCGATGCACGGGTGATGAGGAGATGCCTTATTCTATATGTTGTCTAGAGCTTACTCTAATGTGTATATGAATAACTCTCCATGCTACTGTGTAATCTAAGCAGTGTCTACTGCAACAATCATCACACAACATGTCTAAGATGAAATCCCTTGTCAGGAATCCCAGTTCGAGTTGCACTTCCCTATGTGCCATATTTGATTGAATGTTTTGTCAGCCCAATTAAAGAAATATCATTGTTTATCACATGTTTCTGCTCATTTGTCCCAAATCAAGCCCTCAGCTAAACCCCAGCTACTTGAAAAGGTTATGACATTGATTCACGCTATCATTGTTGTTCAAACAGCCAAAGCCCACAGAAGCAATCTGATGAACGCTTGCTTGCTTTCAGACGTGCGTGGCATGTCGTTTTTAATTCCTTTCTCCTGACTGTTGGGGATATGCTTGTTAGGAGTTTGGCCGGAGTTCAGCCAGAACCGTAAGTTTGCTGCGGCTTGTGTGCCATTTACCGATCTATAACTTGACCTTTTCTTGAGGTTTTTCACCCGTTTTGGGATCTTAGCAAGATCAAAAGCATCAAAGCATTTGCATTACATCTGTGTTTGAGTACTTGTCTCACTAGCTCAGCTAGGTCTGCACGCCGATGGAGGAAATCTTTGCTATCCAGGCTCTGAAAGAGGTGCCGTCCCTCAAAAAAAGCAGTTTTACCCATCCTTTCCAAACGCTCATCCACTGTTTGAAACATTTGAAGACACAAAGCACTTGTGGACCCTTTCAAGTGGTGAGGTTGGCCATGACAATTTTAAACCTTTACATAGGCTTATTACCCTTGCAGTATTTAACAGGAGGTCAATCGAAATGTTAAGATTTCTCTTTTCCTGCCATGTTTGCAACGTTTTGTTCCGTAACAAGAGGATTTTGACCTTCACATCCAGTGAAAAATGTTACCAGGATCACTCTTCTGAACAGCCCTGCCTCGAAAGACCTATCTTAGATCAGTGACTGTCTTATATCACCATTGTATGGGAATTCCTTTAAAAAGATCAGCATTATCAAACTTGCTGACCTTCATGAGCACAACACAATCTCCTAACAGTAAGTCTCTTCAACATGTAGCGTTTCAATATACATTTTATAGCCCCCTTATAAAACCCTATACCACCCACCCCACCCCTCCCTAATTCCAAGCCAGCTATACATGTATAGGAAAGACTAGACGCTAGGCATATTTTTAAAAAATTAAAAACAAACCCGTGGAGCTGGACGTTTTGGTTCTGCGTGTAAAGAAAATTAAATAAATAAATATTATATAGGAAAGGAATCAAACTACAAATGTATATGAAAAAAGCGAAGGGATGGCCCCCACACCTGTTGAAATTTCAAGTCAGAATGGCAGATTGAGTAGTGAATCTTCTCCAGGGACAAACAGGACATAATATCTCTGAGCCACTGGGAATGAGTGGGTGAGGTGGCATCCTTCCACTTGAATAAAAGAGAACGTTTGGCCAGGAGTGTCGCAAAAGACAACAAACGCTGTTTAGCTGGAGTTAGACGCTTATCTTCCCCTCTAGTAATACCAAAAAGAGCAATCAGAGAGTCTGGTTCAAGATTGCATTTCAATATGTACGACAAGGTTTTAAAGACATCCCTCCAGAATTTTTCCAAATTCGGGCATGTCCAGTACATATGAATAAGAGACGCCTCTCCGCTTTTACATTTATCACAACAAGGATCGACGTTTGGGTAGAAACGGGAAAGCTTGAGTTTGGAGAAATGAGCCCTGTGTACAACCTTAAACTGTAATAAAGAGTGCCGGGCGCATAAGGAGGTTGACTTGACAAGCTTGAGAATTGAATTCCAAGTATCATCTGACAGAGTCAAATTTAGGTCTTTCTCCCAAGCAGTTTTGATTTTACTCAAAGAGGTGTGACTCAGACCCATCAGTCCACCATGAAGAATGGATATTAGGCCTTTATGCAGTGGGGACAAACAGAGAAGATTATCTATAATATTTGCATCAGGAGCCTCAGGGAAATTTGATATTGATGAGCTAATGAAGTGTCTTACTTGCAGATATCTGAAAAAATGAGAATTGGGTAAGTTAAATCTTTCAGAAAGCTGTTCAAATGATACAAATCTGTGATCAACAAACAGATCTTTGCAAAACGTAATGCCCTTACTGTACCATTCCTGAAACACTGAATCATGTAAAGAAGGTTGGAAGAGATGGTTAGAGACAATAGGACTGGAGAGAGAAAAGCCCAGAAGACCGCTGTGCTTTCTGAACTGAGCCCATACTCTCAAGGTGTGCCTAATAACTGAATTATTGATTGATTTAATTGAGGGGATGGAGAGTGCAGATCCAAGCAGTGCAGAGACAGAGAGGTCCTTGACAGAGTTTAGTTCCATTTCCACCCAGACTGTCATGTTTCGGGGTTCGAGGCATAGATGGAGAGGTCCAGGTTTTAAAAAAACGATGTTTTATTAACAAAAACAGCCAGGGAAATCAAACAAACAAATATACTGTGATAATAAAACAAGCCAAAACACATATAAGGACATGAAATACACAAACTAGACTCACAGACATTTACTGGGTAAAATCAACAGATGCAAGACATTTAACTAAACTCAAAACACACTATTTATAAAGAAAGTAATGATCAACTCGGTTCAGGTGAGCGCCCACGTCACCTGACCGAGGTGCAAACTGGAAAATGAAGTAAAACGAAACAAAACTACACACAGACAGGGCGATTAGGTTCGTTATGAAAATGTGCCCAAAAGATGACACATCGAATGTTTGCTGCCCAGTAGTAAAAACGAAAATTAGATAAAGCCATGCCACCGTTTCTTTTAGATCTTTGAAGGAGGGACTTGTTCAATCGAGGATATTTACTTTTCCAAATGTAAGATAATATAATTGAATCTAAAGCACCAAAATAAGATTTGGGAATAAAAACAGGTACAGACTGAAACAGATATAAAAATTTAGGAAGAATACTCATTTTAATGGCATTAATGCGGCCCACCAGGGACATGGACAGTGGTGTCCATTGCCCCAAGTCCTTTTTTGTTTGGTTCAACAAGCTAATAAAATTTTCTTTAAAAAGGTGTTTGTTTCTTTGTAATTGTAATCCCAAGATAGGTAAACAGATTTTTCACTATCTTGAAAGGGAGGTGATGCATTCCTGTTGTTAGTGCTGTATTATTTAGCAGAAAAAGTTCACTTTTGTGCAAATTCAATTTATATCCCGAAAAATAGCTAAATTCACTTAGCAATGACAGCTAAGTGGCAGGGAAGAAATTGGATTTGATATAAAAAGTAGAAGATCATCTGCATAAAGGGACACTTTATGTTCCTTTCCCTGCCTCCAAATCCCAGATATCTCCCTACAACTACGAAATGCGATTGCCAGTGGCTCGATGGCAAGGTTAAAGAGTAATGGGCTAAGAGGACACCCCTGACGAGTTCCCTGCTGAAGGCTGAATGGTTGAGATTGCTGAGCATTTGTCCGAACTGAGGCAATAGGATTTAAATACAATAATTTAACCCAAGTGATAAAACTTGGATCAAAATTGAATTTTTCTAGAGCCCTAAATAGATACTCCCATTCCACACGATCAAAAGCCTTTTCAGCATCCAGAGAAAGGACACACTCAGGGATCCCCTCTGATGGTGAGTACAAGATGTCCATAAGGCGTCGAATGTTGAAGTAAGAGTGACGATTTTTTGATATATATGAAGATATGATATATATGAAGAGTACTCTGTTGGGTCTTTGCTATAAGGGTGATACAAGCCTCATTAAATGAAGCAGGCAGCTTACCTTGCTTAAACGATTCAGATAGAACTAAAGCTAGTTGTGGTGCAAGGTATGAGGAGAATGATTTAAAAAACTCTGCAGGGAACCCGTCAGGACCAGGAGACTTACCAGATTGCAATGATGACATAGCTGAAACTATTTCCTCTTGTGATATGGGCTCTTCTAATCTTAATCTGGAATCAGGGGACAGTGTTGGAATATCTAGTTGATAGACGTTCAATTACATGTGTTGAAATAAGTTCAAACTTAGTTTGCAATTCTGCACGTTTTTCATACAGATCAGCTCGCTCTCTTGCTCTCTCTCTCTCACTCACTTAGGTGAATCTGCTTTGAACGATTGTTGTGTAACCTGCAAAGTTTTTAAGCAGGGCATACTGCTGATCTATTTCTTTAATTTGGTTGGACAGATCTTTTCGTTCTTTATATGCCTTCCTTTTCATATTTGCAGTGTATGAAATTATCTGTTCCCTGAGGTCGGCTTTCAGAGCATCCCAAACAGTTAAACATGACACTTCAGGTGTTTCATTTGTGTTTAAGAAAAAAACTAACTGGTCTTCCATAAATTTAATAAAATCATCATCTATCAGTAATGCTGAATTAAAGCGCCAATGTTTTCTAATTTGAGGGAGATCAGGGAGTTGTATAGACATAACAACTGGAGCATGATCCGATATCACAAAGCTCTGATAAGAACAAGAATTAACTATTGGGATAATTTGATTATCTACAAAGAAATAATCAATTCTGGAGAAAGTGTGATGAACATGTGAAAAAAAAAGGAGTATTCTCTCTTTTTTGGATTAAGGAAGCACCATATGTCAGAGATACCAAAGCTGCAGAGATAGGACTAAAGTAGCGTGGCAGATTTACTCAGTGGTATAGGATTGGGCGATGACCTGTCAAGTGATGGATCCAAACAGCAGTTAAAATCTCCCCCTAATATGAGAGTGTATGAGCCCAGATCTGGTAGAGCAGAAAAGAAATGTTCAAAGAAGGAAACATCATTATAATTAGGGGCATATAAATTAGCTAACACTACATTAGTAGTAAATCATTTCCCTGAAATAATGACACAGCGACCATGTATATCAGTAATAACATTATGGTGCTCAAAAGAAATGTTTGGATTAATAAGAATTGACACGTCCCTAGCTTTGGCCTGAAAGGTTGAGTGGTAGTGCTGCCCTCCCCAACACGACATAAGGCGGGAATTATCAGAACTGCGAATGTGAGTTTCTTGTAAAAAAGCAATTGCAGTGTTAAGCTGTTTAAGGTGTGAGAGCACCTTCCTTCTCTTGACCAGATGGTTTAAACTCTTAACATTCCAGCTTACAAAGTTTAAATAACTATTCATTCTCCTTGACAGAAGATGTGGGTAAGTAAACATAAATAATACTGAAATGCCCAGCGTCAGCCTTAAAACAAAAGTGTAAAACACAGAGCAATATATTAAACATACACTGTGTGCACAGAACTAACATAGTACTGGCATTGGAGATCCCATACCCCTCCTCCCCGTACCCCTCCTGAGAACTGTAGTTGTATATTGAAAATTTTAAAACGAGTGTATCCGGAGCCGTGCTGGATACAGGAGTGAAGGCCGGAGTCCACAGTGGTATAACTCAGTCATTACATCTCTAAGGGCATCTCGCTGGCTTAACACTTCGGGAGCGTAGTCTTCCACAATGCGAACTTGCTGACCGCGGTATTCCAGCTTCCCTCTCCGCCGTGCCTCCCGAATCAGAAGCTCTTTCACCTGGCACCAGTGTACACGGAGAATGACGGGCCTAGGTCTCTGTCCTGAAGCGGGTTTGGATGCAGGTACACGGTGGGCTCTGTCAATCTCAGGCGGGGATGGCAGCGTTTCACGCTGCCAAACACCTCGCACAGAAACACCTCGCACAGAAATTTTGAAAATAATTCGGTAGGGAATCCACCTTCAGTAGCTTCTGGAAGACCCAGGACATGCAGATTTTGTCTCCTGCTCCGGCCCTCTAGGTCTACGACTTTGGCTGTTAACTTCGAGTTGTTTTCCTGAAGACCGGAGCAGATGTTCTCCAACTCGCTCACACGCTGTCTCAGGTCATCCGTAGCAAGTTCTAATGAGGGTAAGCGCTGACCATGGTCCTCTACTTGGGCTTGAATTTTGTCTAGTTTACTTTCTAGTAAACTAAACGAGGATTTAAAGTCAGCCGCTAGCGCTTCACGGTGTTTGTCTAACAGCGCAGAAATAGCCTCGACTGTTAGAGCGGCCGCAGTGTCATCTTTTTTCCCGGTTTTAACACTCCTGGTAGCCATTATAAGTGGAAAATAGATGACCGTGGGGTACAGTACAAAGTTATTGTATCTTAAAGATTTAATGTAACATTTAGAGATGAAAAAGGGAGTGAAGAAATTTGAAATTATCGGAGCACCTCTCCAACACGTCTAGTCCATGTGGCTGCTAACCGGAAGTCCCCTAACAGTAAGTCTCAACTGGTAAATTGCGGGAATCCTTGGCAAGGAGTCTGCTCTTGAGTATTTCTTAATCCAAGTTGGCCTTCTTGAACGCTGCCAAATGCTCTTTTTCCCTAAGCACCAATAGAAACACCTGAACAGGGACTTGAAACCTGGACCCTCAGATTAAAAGTCTGATGCTCTACAGACTGAGCTATCCAGGCTCTGAAAGAGGTGCCATCCCTCAAAAAAAGCAGTTTTACCCATCCTTTCCAAACGCTCATCCACTGTTTGAAACATTTGAAGACACAAAGCACTTGTAGACCCTTTCAAATGGTGAGTTTGGCCACGACAATTTTAAACCTTTACACAGGCTGTAAAGGCAGTATTTAACCGGAGGTCAATTGAAACGTTAAGATTTCTCTTTTCCTGCCATGTTTGCAATGTTTTGTTCCCTAACAAGAGGATTTTGACCTTCACATCCAGTGAAAAATGTTACCAGGACCACTCTTCTGAACAGCCCTGCCTCGAAAGACCTATCTTAGATCAGTGACTGTCTTATATCACCATGGATTGGGAATTCCTTTAAAAAGATCAGCATTCATCATCAAACAAGGTTGGCCTTCTGGACAAGGAGACCACATGACTCATTAACAAATCTATTTCATTTAAAAACAGGGACTGAAGCAACTTAACCTGAGATTCAAAGACCAGTGCGGTACCGACCGAGAAATATAGCCAACCCGGTCATGGCTCTTTTGTAGTTGACATTGTTCATTACATTTTCGATAGTTTTTCACACGCGCTTTTTCAACATTCCTCTCTGATCAAATGCATCGTTTACTCTGGATCAGACAAAAACATCCACATCGGATCTGAGTACCTTTCAGCAATTTATGCTCTCTTAGAAAATGGACACGAGGGAGATTTCAGTAATTTGAACACGCAACCTTTTTTTATTTCTTGTGTTTTTATCTTCATATTCAAGAGCAGTATGTAGTGCAGTCTTGTGCAATCTTGGCCCTGTGTAACTCGCAAGATGGAGATTAATACCACCTTTGCCACTGAATGCCCATCATCTGCCACAAAGACTGTTGTAAAATAATCCCAAAGATTGTCCAACACTGGTCAATTCTCATGAGCTTTCCAGTCTGTAAGATGAGATTCAGGTACAAGTTGTCCAAGCTTCACACTCACACAATGAGGTGAGAACTGCCATTTGATCAAGGAAAACCTTCTTGTTGTCCTCGGAGGGGTGAATCAGGCAGGTTGTGCAATGAGCTTTTGCTTTGTCCTTTACACAAAAAAAGCTCTTTCCCAGATGCCATAACCCAGGTGCAATAGATGTCACCCGTGACTTGTCCTTGAGATAAAATGGGGTGCAACATGCCCCTTTATTCGACCGCTGGCTCTATAGGACCTCGTGGCGCAACGGTAGCGCGTCTGACTCCAGATCAGAAGGTTGCGTGTTCAAATCACGTCGCGGTCATACTGGCCCTTCTCAAAAAATTAGCATATTCTGATAAAGTTCATTATTTTCTGAAATGTACTGATAAACATTAGACTTTCATATATTTTAGATTCATTACACACAACTTGAAGTGGTTCAAGCCTTTTATTGTTTTAATATTGATGATTTTGGCATACAGCTCATCAAAACCCAAAATTCCGATTTCAAAAAATTTGCATATTTCATCCGACCAATAAAAGAAAAGTGTTTTTAATACAAAAAAAGTCAACCTTCAAATAATTATGTTCAGTTATGCACTTAATACTTGGTCGGGAATCCTTTTGCAGAAATGACTGCTTCAATGCGGCATGGCATGGAGGCAATCAGCCTGTGGCACTGCTGAGGTGTTATGGAGGCCCAGGATGCTTCGATAGCAGCCTTAAACTCATCAAGAGTGTTGGGTCTTGCGTCTCTCAACTTTCTCTTCACAATATCCCACAGATTCTCTATGGGGTTCAGGTCAGGAGAGTTGGCAGGACAATTGAGCACAGTAATACCATGGTCAGTAAACCATTTACCAGTGGTTTTGGCACTGTGAGCAGGTGCCAGGTCGTGCTGAAAAATGAAATCTTCATCTCTGTAAAGCATTTCAGCAGATGGAAGCATGAAGTGCTCCAAAATCTCCTGATAGCTAGCTGCATTGACCATGCCCTTGATAAAACACAGTGGACCAACACCATCACTGACTGTGGGCACTTGACACTGGACTTCAGGCATTTTGGCATTTCCCTCTCCCCAGTCTTCCTCCAGACTCTGGCACCTTGATTTCCGAATGACATGCAAAATTTGCTTTCATCCGAAAAAAATACTTTGGACCACTGAGCAACAGTCCAGTGCTGTTTCTCTGTAGCCCAGGTCAGGCGCTTCTGCCGCTGTTTCTGGTTCAAAAGTGGCTTGACCTGGGGAATGCGGCACCTGTAGCCCATTTCCTGCACACGCCTGTACATGGTGGCTCTGGTTTACTGACCATGACCATAGTATTACTGTGCTCAATTGGCCTGCCAACTCTCCTGACCTGAACCCCATAGAGAATCTGTGGGATATTGTGAAGAGAAAGTTGAGAGACCCAAGACCCAACACTCTGGATGAGCTTAAGGCCGCTATCGAAGCATCCTGGGCCTCCATAACACCTCAGCAGATTGCCTCCATGCCACACCGCATTGAAGCACTCACTTCTGCAAAAGGATTGCCGACCTAATATTGAGTGCATAACTGAACATAATTATTTGAAGGTTGACTTTTTTTGTATTAAAAACACTTTTCTTTTATTGGTCGGATGAAATATGCAAATTTTTGAGATAGGAATTTTGGGTTTTTATGAGCTGTATGCCAAAATCATCAATATTAAAACAATAAAAGGCTTGAACCACTTCAAGTTGTGTGTAATGAATCTAAAATATATGAAAGTCTAATGTTTATCAGTACATTACAGAAAATAATGAACTTTATCAGAATATGCAAATTTTTTGAGAAGGACCAGTATATGGCTCCCTCTGTGTGCGGTGGCTGGTGTTGCTTGCATCTCCGGTTAATTGTCTGTGGAGCTTGTAGTGAAATTTTAATTACATATGACATGGTATAGAGGAAAATGCTTTCACGTTAGCTTACAACAAAGCTAACTTATGCTACTCATGTCTGCTTGCTTAGGGCCTGTTTTCAGATTTTTCTTATGTTTTCCAGCCAATTTTCTAATCCAGCATATGTGTTCTTGGTTAATTTGCCTGTTTGAAGCACAAAACGAGTGAAATGCATATTATATAATAGAGGAAGAGTATTTCGTGTTGGCTTACAAGATTAGGCCCAAGTGTAGATAATTTTCCTGTAAAAAATAAGAGCTCAATGCAAAGAAACGTGTTGTGTTTGTAGCTTTTGCAGTTACATGTTCTTTTACTCTTTATTAGACTTAATTTCATGCTTTACATTTCATGTAAGACGGGTGCAAAAAGCAAAATGGTGATGATTCACAAAAGTTCCACACACAATTTCAAAAAGTCTTAGAGAATTGAATTTGTGCAAGCATCCTTTCAGCAATAATATGGTTGTAAACTTCGTTTAATTTCTTACTTAATGCTTAAATTTTTCCTTGCAGGCACTATGGAGGATACACTGGCTGAGACAACTGAAAGCAGCGTACGCCCAGTGAACAGAAGAAAGAGGAAGGCAAAAACAAACATCATGTCTGTTCTAAGCAGTTTCATGGACATGCAAAAAAAACAGTTCATGGAGTTAATGTAGGAAGAGCGGAGCCGGCAAAAGCATGAGCAGGCAATGCTGGATGCATGGACAAAGGCTCAGATGGAGATGGAAGACCACCGCATCCAGATGCAGAGGGGAGGAACGTGTGGAGATGATGAACATGATGGGAAGATTTTTTTCTGTCATGGGACCCTCTCCTTCATTCCAGCACCACACTCCCTCACAATTGCAAACTGTTCCTCTTCCCCGCTACTACCAGGGTCCTCCTACTCACCAGTCTGCTCGGGAGATGCCAAATTTCACATTGCCTCCCAGAGCTAGGGAATCGCTGCCACACACCTCTTACTGTGCGCCCCCCACAGAGGAACCAAATACCTCAACATATCAAAACCTTTAAGCTGACACTTGCATAATTCCTGCATGTACAACTGGTTCTGTTGTACAAACCATTTCCATTGCACATCCTGTTTCACTGAACGTTCAGTCAACCATTTGGCCATTTGAAACATTTCTATTGTACATACAGTTTACGTTCTGGTTCTAGTCCACGTAAAAAGATTTTATACATATTGCACACACTGTTCTGTTGTATGAACAGTTTATCTTCTGGTTCTATTGAATACTAAGTTTACATTTTATACATATTTATTGCACACTGTTCTGTTGAACGAACAGTTTAATTTCGGGGTCTATTGAACACTAAGTTTACATTTCTGTGTGTATTGTAACAATTACATATTGACTTATGACCAACACTGTGTGCTTTTACTACCGAATGTACCGTTAACAGTTGATACTCTTGCAGATACTGTTTCCTCTAAATAAAAATTTTGCACTCTTTTTAACCATCCTTTTCTCTGTTACAAATGATTCAATTCCACACTCATCTTGGATGTTTCAGTAACAATTTATTGTAAAACAAAACAACACTTCAATGTTGGTAACACATAACAAGAAACACATTAGCTGTAAAAATGTGTTAAACTCAAATGGTGCCTGTACCAGCTAAGTTTACACTTAAGAAGAAGCAGAAAAAAATGCACTCTTGTGGTGTTGGTAGTGGTGTTTGCATTAAGGGGGTTCCATTTAGTTCATTCCTGGTCCCCAACAATATTCAGGTCTTCAAAAAAAACCTCATCGTTTACTTCACAGTAATTGTGAAGTGTGCAGCAGGCCATGATGGTAGTATTTAGATCCACGAGATGACAATTGTACCTCTTCATCAAACAGCGGCATCTTCCCTTGAGACGGCCAAATGCCCTCTCCACAGTCATCCGCGCCCTGCTAAGCCGGCAGTTGTAGATTTGCTGTGCAGGTGTTGCACCACTTTCAGGGTATGGTTTCATCAACCATGGAAGGAGCGGGTATGCAGCATCATCTAACATTACTACTGGTACATCCACACACATAAGCCGCTCAGTGATCTTGGGAAACAGTGCTCCATCCTGACCTCTTTGGAAAACATTGGAATTACCAAACATTCTGGCATCATGCACTCTGCCTGGCCAGCCTACATTAATGTCCCAGAACCTGAGCCGATGGACCACCACACCTTGAAACAGAGTAGAAATTACAGTTAAAATAGTCTGAAGGAGTATCTGATGGAGCTAAAATGCCTATGTGGGTCCCATCAACAGCTCCCCCACACTGAGGGAAACCCCACCGATCACGAAAACCTGCAAATATAACTTTAAATTCTTCTTCAGATGGTGTTTTAATATACTGTGTGAGTAAACTGTCCACAATAAGTGAGGCTACATTATTAGCTATGACACAAGCCGTGGAAAGGCCAATGCCAAACAAATGTGAAATAGTCCGAAACTCAACATTAGTGGCCAATCTCCAGAGGCATATAGCCACACGTTGTTCAACAGGCACTGGACGCTTAAGCTGGGTTGCATCTCTTGTGAGATGTGGCCGAAGGATGTTGCACAACGCTGAAATTTCTGAGCCATTCCTCATCTCTCCAGGTCAAGAGCACATGCTGCCACCACACATCAGACCTCTCCCAAACCCAGATGTTCCTGAGGGAGAATACAAAGTACATGAATACATACTTTTCATTCAGTATATGCATCTATTAAACAGATGGTCTAACCTCTATGCTCCATTGCACATACTGTTAACCTTTTGTATTCTATTGTACATTCGTTTCTAGGACTCGTGGGTTTCTAGGATAGTTCGCCTAAATACTTTGAAAAAAACATTTGGCAAAACTTTTAATTGAAGCATTTTACAGTACATATATCTTTCTTATTTTTTAGTTTGAAATGTTTTGAAAACATACTATTTACTAAATTTGTTTGTGCTTTGACCAACCGAAGAAGGGAAACAAAAGGTTTTTCTATAGCAGCTATCTAGTCCTCTCGTATGTCCCGTGTCCGTATGAAAAGTATAATACATATACAGACCGCCATGTTTCCAAGAGACTTAACAAGTAAAATTTTTTCGATTTCACTGTGGAAATCAGAAGAGAATCCTAACGACACCAGGTTACTCATCTTACGGTTGACCGCAAGCAGTAGTCTGCGAGTAGAGTTATAAAGGCATTCCTCATTTCCTCCTGTCTATTCAAAAATCGCTATACCCACGCAGCTCTAGCTTTTTCCATCCTCTGTGCTGTGTGACAGATGTGCAAGTTGGAAGTTGTTTGAGAAAGCTGTTGTTGGCTCAAACTTTGTAAAAACAACAACAATAACAGCATTGAATCCATGTTGCACAGTATGACGAGAGCGGGTGCTGCTTCTTCTTCTCAGTCCATTTTGGCGGAAGACAAAACAACTACCTCTCTACTACTCTCCGCCACCTACTGTTTCTGGTTGGGTAAATACGCAAGTGTGCCCGGGATCACAACCGATTTTACAGTGTGAACGCAGACCTGCAGGGGTATTGGGGAGGGGGAGAAATCATGCTCGGGTACAGAACGGAACAGATAGTTCCCAGTGTGAAAACGCCCTAAAAGACCAGTGCACTACCGACTGGGAAATTCCACCAACTCGGTTGTGGCTCTTTTGCAGTCGACATTACATTTTGAATAGTTTTGCAAACACACTTTTTCAACATTCTTCTCTGATCAAATGCATCGTTTACTCTGGATCAGACAAAAACATCCACATCGGATCCGAGTACCTTTCAGCAATTTATTACTGTATGTTTTCTTAGAAAATGGACACAATGGAGCTTTTAGCAAAGTCTTTTTTTTTTATCTTCAAAAGCAATTGGGCAATCTTAGCCCTATGTAACTTGGCGGCACGAGGACCCGGAAGTAAGACGGTCGCACTTTCAGGAAGCATAAAAGGAAATAAAATGGCACTTCACATCGCTCAGTTATTTAGTTCACCTATGTCTTTGCCGACGCTTCACCGATCATTACGTGAGTACTCACCAATTCGGTTTGCTTCCTCGATAGAGTGTGTGTTGTTAGAACGCGGGTTTATTTGTGTAGATCCTTGCTCTTCGTGTAAGAGAGTTTTAAGATTAAACGCGTGGTTATCCTGCCTACTTGCGCTACTTCCGCGTTTGGGTCTACGGTCCACGCAACACGGGCTACCCGCTTAGGTTTTTGTCTTCTCCCCTCGGTTGCTCGTGACAGAATGACTGAGCCTAGAGCAGTAGACCCAGCGGAGTTTGTTCGTCTCTGCGGTGTGGTTGACCTGCATGCCGAGCTGATCAATAAGCTCCATGGTGAAGTTGCGTTTCTCCGAAAGGAGCTCCAAGATGTCGCGGTTTTGCGCCGCGAGGTGGCAGAGCTACGGCAGGAGAATGCGACCCTCCGCGAGGCGGCTGTTCAACCAGCTGTTGCTACGCCCGCCACGGCGGCAGCGCCGCCCCCCTCCCTCCCTTCTTCTTCTTCTTCTGTGTTCATAGCCTTACCGGATAAATGGGATGGCACAGATGGGAAGTGCAGTGTGTTTTTAACATCTTTGTATCTTGTGTTTGAGTTCAATCCCACCAGGTACTCCACAGACCGACTGCACGTTGCACTTCTTGTCTCGCAGCAGAGGTTGTCTCAGGCAGCAGAGTGGGCCACGGTGGTTCTTAGGTCAGATTCAGATACGGCCTATTCGTATGGAGAGTTCACCTGCCAACTAAAGCTGACCTTTGAGCATCCTGCTGCTAAGGTGGAGACCGACAGCAAACTGCACCATCTGCGGCAGGGTGAGTCGCCCGTGAGCCGCTACACTGCAGACTTTTGCACCCTCGCCGTGCAGACCACCTGGGGGGATGCCGCCCTCCGGACGGCCTACTATGAAGGACTGGCTTCCTGCATCAAGGACGAGCTCGCTGGGTGAGAGCTTCCAGCTACTCTGGAGGGTTTGGTCCAGCTCGTCCTCTGGATTGACCAGCGCTTGCTTGCTCATCTGAAGCCAGCCCCCCGAACCCTGCCGCCCATCACGCCCGTTTTTTCGCATTCCACACCCCGATCTTCAGCTTTCACCACCACCATTCGGGCGTCTGCCGGGTCTCCACCTCCCTCCGTGGTTGACACGGGAGCCGGGGAACCCATGCAATTAGGACGCGCCTCCTTGAACTGTGCTGAGCGAGAGCGACATTTCAGGGAGGGACTCTGCGCTTATTGTGAGTCAGCGACACATCATAGAGCCATATGCCCCTCACGTCCGGGAAACGATCAGGCCCGGTGAAACAGGGGGGCAGCTCACCGGGTCACCTCTATCTCGCTGCCACCACACCCAGCATCTCGCGTCTCATGGTTCAGGTACACCTCCAATTTGGCCACAGACAAGTCCAAAGTTCTGCGTTCATCGACTCCGGGTCGGCCGGGAACTTTATTGACTCCGCCTATGCCAAGAGATTGGGGGTTAAAACCGAGGCATTATCCCAGCCAGTTCGATTGACATCCGTTGACGGTCGGCCCCTTTCCTCCAGCCCTATCACCACCTAGACTCGGCCCATCACCCTCACCATTGACCAACACCATGAAGAAATCCGCTTCCACCTCACTTCCATTTCCTCGCCACCCATCATCCTAGGATACCCCTGGTTACTCCAGCACGACTCTCTCATCTCCTGGTCTCAAAATCGGATCTTACAATGGGGTCCGACCTGCCTCGAACTCTGCCTACAAGCGCCGGGTGGGACGTGCTCTAGGAAGACCTGGCTGAGGTCTTTTGTAAGAGACGCGCTAACCATCTTCCTCCGCATCGCCCCTACGACCTGGCAATTGAGATCCAGCCAGTTTCCACTCCACCCCGCGGCCGTCTATACTCTCTCTCTTCCACCGAGATGCAGGCGATGGAGGAGTATGTGTCCTCCGCTCTCTGTCAGGGAACCATCTGACCCTCTTCCTCACCCGCTGCCGCGGGGTTTTTCTTTGTAAAGAAGAGTTTGGGCGAGTTACATCCATGTGTCGACTACCATTAAACAACATCACTATAAAAAACCGACACCTGCTGCCACTTACCAACTCAGCCCTGGACGCCCTCTCTGGTTCCACCATTTTTACAAAGTTGGACCTCCAGAGCGCCTACAACTTGGTGCGTATCAGAGAGGGCGATGAGTGGAAAATGGCCTTCATCACCCCTACAGGACACTATGAGAGTTTGGTCATCCCATTTGGACTCTGCAACGCTCCCGCAGATTTCCAGCAGTTCATTAACAATGTTCTCCGGGACATGTTGGGAAGATAGGTATTCGTCTACTTAGACGATATACTCATCTACTCCTGCACCGCCGAAGAACACGTCCGACACGTCAGGGCAGTCCTTAAGAGATTGCTCGCCCACCGACTGTACTGTAAGCTGGAGAAGTGCGTTTTTCACAAGCGCTCCACCACGTTCCTGGGCTTTGTCATCTCGTCCCAGGGTGTGGCCATGGATCCACAGAAACTAGAAGTTGTGCGTCATTGGCCCCTACCCAAGACTCTCAAACAGCTTCAACGGTTTCTTGGTTTTGCGAACTTCTATCGTCGCTTTATCCGGGGCTACAGTACAGTACAGTACAGTTTTGTCTCGCCCTCATCCTTTCCAACTTGACTCCACTGCCATCAACGCATTCTCCAAACTTTGCCATCTATTCACCACCGCTCCAATTCTCCTCCATCCAGATGCGAATCAACCATTCATTGTGGAGGTGGACGCCTCAGAGGTGGGTGCTGGGGCGTTCCTCTCCCAGCGAGGTCCACGAGGGTCCGCCAGGCGCAAGCCATGGAGACGGAACCGGCAGGTGTGCCGCCTGGATGACTCTTCGTTCCCAGCACTGTCAAGGCTGACGTCATGAGATGGGGCCATTCTTCACCACTGTCGGGGCACCCAGGCACACAGCGCACCCTTCAATATGTCCAGCGCACCTTCTGGTGGCCCTCAATGGCCAAGGACGTCGAAGAGTTCGTTCAGGCGTGCCCAGTGTGCGCCAGGGCTAAGACCTCCAATCGACCGACACCGGGGGACCTCCAACCACTCCCCGTTCCCCGTCAACCCTGGACGCACATTGCCGTGAATTTCATCACGGGCCTGCCGGTGTCTGAAGGGAAGAGCGTCATCATGACGATAATAGATCGGTTCTCCAAAGCTGTGCACCTGGTGGCCCTCACCGGACTTCCGTCAGCCAAAGGAACAGCAGAGCTGATTTTAGAGCACGTAGCCCGCCTGCATGGGTTTCCAAAGGACATCATCTCGGACAAGGGGCCCCAGTTCACTGCACGGTTCTGGAAGGCCTTCTGCCGTCTGATCAGTTCTACCTGCAGTCTCTCCTCGGGCTATCATCCCCAAACAAATGGTCAGATGGAACGAGCCAACCAACAACTGAAGCGCTACCTGAGGTGCTTTGTCGCTGACCGTCAGCGCTCCTGGGCTCGCTACCTCATTTGGGCGGAGCTCTCCCACAACCTCCACATCTCCTCCGCCACGAAGCTGAGTCCATTTGAAGTATGCCAGGGTTTCCAACCTCCGATGTTTGAACATCAAGAACCGGAGGTCGAAGTACCATCGGCCCAACAGTTGGTCCGAAGGTGTCGGCGGGCCTGGACTCAAGCCAAGGAGGCCATTCGGCACGCCAATACCCGCTACACTTCAATCTAAAAAACTCTCACCTAGGTTCATCGGTCCATATCGCATCACCCTCCGTATCAACCCTGCCACCTACCGGCTCCAGCTGCCTGCGGCGCTCCGGATCCACCCAGTTTTCCACACCTCCCAACTCAAACCCTTCATCACATCACCAATGGTTCCACCCATTTCCACCAATTCGGTTTGCTTCCTCGATTGAGTGTGTGTTGTTAGAACGCGGGTTTATTTGTGTAGATCCTTGCTCTTTGTGCAACACAGGCTACCCGCTTAGGTTTTTGTCTTCTCCCCTCGGTTGCTCGTGACAGTGTGTTTGTTGTGAAACTTAAAAAGCGAGGTGGGGGAGGGAGGAGGAGTTTTACTGTGTAAGACAAGGCGAGGGAAGGGGCTAATTACACACACACACACACAAACAGAAACATTTATCTGTCAGGATTTATTTAGATTTTTTTTAAAAGGTAAAGTGCAGGTTAATTTGTTTTATTTTTACTTTATATATGGTATCAATTATTTTATGCATTTATTTTTTGGGGCTGTGGAACGAATAATTTGAGTTTTTATTATTTCTTATGGGAAAATTAGATTTGGTTTACGTTATTAGTGTTTTGGAATATGAGCCCACTTCTGGAACGAATTATGCTCGTAATCCAAGGTTCCATTCTATTGTCATTCGCTACATTTTAAATCATATTCGCTACTGAGTAAAACAAATGAATGAAAATGCAAAAATAATAATAATATTATGCTTTGTACAGTATAAATGCTTCGATGCGCTCACGTGTGTGTATCGTGTCCTGGTCACGCGCCGCTCCAGACTCCACTCCCGGTTTTCTGACTGTCCCCACATCGGCATCTACCTGACCTTCCACACAGTCGCTTCCGCCCTGAGAGTGACATCAACCAGCGTGACCATATATAAATCGGAGAGAGACACGGGAAAGAGGAAAGAGATTGTGATTTTGGCGTTTTGATATTTGGTTGTGTATTCTGGTTTTGATTTTTTGCCTCCCATTGACTTTGATTATTGTTTTGCCCCTTTAGTTAAACAGCCCCAAAGCACGATGTTTCCACCCCCATGCTTAACAGTAGGTATGGTGTTCTTTGGATGCAACTCGGCATTCTTTCTACTCCAAACACGACAAGTTGAGTTTTTACCAAAAAGTTCTATTTTGGTTTCATCTGACCATATGACATTCTCCAACTCCACTTCTGGATCATCCAAATGCTCTCCAGCAAACTTCAGACGGGCCTGGACATGAACTGGCTTAAGCAGGGGGACACGTCTGGAACTGCAGGATTTGAGTCCATGGCGGCGCAGTGTGTTACTGATGGTAGCTTTTGTTACTTTAGTCCCAGCTCTCTGCAGGTCATCCACTAGGTCCCCTGTGTGGTTCCGGGATTTTTGCTCACAGTTCTTGTGATCATTTTGACCCCACGGGGTGAGATCTTGCGTGGAGTCCCAGATCGAGGGAGATTATCAGTGGTCTTGTATGTCTACCATTTTCTAATAATTGCTCCCACAGTTGATTTCTTCACACCAAGCTCTTTACCTATTGCAGATTCTTCCCAGCCTGGTGCAGGTCTACAATTTTGTTTCTGGTGTCCTTTGACAGCTCTTTGGTCTTGGCCATAGTGGAGTTTGGAGTGGGACTGAGGTTGTGGACAGGTGTCTTTTATACTGATAAGTTCAAACAGATGCCATTTAGGCAGGTAACGACAGAGGATCCTCTTAAAGAAGAACTTACAAGTCTGTGAGAGCCAGAAATCTTGCTTGTTTGTAGGTGACCAAATACTTTTTTTTACTGAGGAATTTACCAATTAATTCATTAAAAATCCTACAATTTTGTCCTAAGTGATTTTCTGGATTTTTTTATATTTTGTCTCTCATAGTGAGATATACATATGATGAAAATTACAGGCCTCTCATCTTTTTTAGTGGGAGAACTTGTACAATTAGTGGCTGACTAAATACTTTTTGGCCCCACTGTAGGTTTATTTTCATACCATTTTTGGTGTTCGACTCCCAAAAGAATTGCATGTTTGATCATTTCATTTATTCTACATAGCATGTCTAAGAATAAATTAATAGTCAGGAATCCCAGTTCAAGTGGCATTTCCCTTTGTTTGTATACATTCTTCTGCTCATTTGGCCCAAATGAAACCCTAAGCTAATCTTAAGCCCACAGGTGCATTCTGATGAACAGTTGTTTGTTTGGAGGTAGATGGAGCATGCAACCCCGCATCTGGTGTTTGTGCATTGGATGCGAATAAACCCTGGCCTGCCACATGGCAGGCAAGACAGATGCACAGAAGCCACCAATGCTGTGAATTTCATATAAACTAGAAATATAATCGAACAACTTTCTCTAAAATACTGTTAAAACACCTAGTGAAAAAATGTACTCCGTCATTAGAAAGAAAATGTAATAATGAAGGAAACCATACATGCACAACAAGATTTTCTTCAGCAAATCTGTTTTTATTCCTCATTATTCTACTCAAAATCCTACACAATTACAAAGGTGGAGTTTTTTGTTAATTAATTCAAAATAAAGACTAAAATATCCAAAGTATTTAGACCCATCACTTAGTACTTTCAGTGCAACTTTAGCAGTGATGATAGCCTCAGATCTGTTGGTTGCCAGCTTGGCTCACCTTTTCTGGAAGTTTCTTTCATTTTATTGGACAGAATCATTCAAGCTTAACCAGGCTAAATGGGCAGGATCAGTACACAGCCATTTTCATGTCTCTCTAAAGATTCTCTGCTGCATTCAGGTCTGGACTCTGGCTGGGCTGCTCCAGGACTTTCAAGTTCTTCTGAAGCCACTACTGGGTTTTCCTGGCATTATGCTTTGGTTCATGGTCTCATTGAACTGTAAACCTTTCTTCCCAACCTGAGACCCTGAGCACTCAGGAGAAGGTTTTCAAGCTCAATTTTCTCTTTATACTGACCAATCTCCCAGTCCCAATCACAGAAAAAGAGCACGTTAGCCTCCATCATTCTCAAATAGAAGTAACCCAGAACAATCAACTGTCTACAAACATCTGGCTGCCCAACTAAACGGAGTAATCAGGGATGGAGGCCTGTAAGTGAATTATTTATGGGAAAAAGTTCATTTTACTAGGCGCGCGGTGGTTGGCACTGTCGCCTTGCACCTCCAGTGTCCGGGTTCGATTTCTGGCCAGGCTCGATTCCCGTCTCTGTGTGCATGGAGTTTGCATGTCCTCCACATGCTTGGCGGGTTTCCTCCCACAGTCCAAAGACATGAAGATTAGGCTAATTTGCGTTCCCAAATTGCCCGTGGTGTGTGAATGAGTATGGGAGTGAGTGTATGTATGTGTGCCCTGCGATGGATTGGTACCCTGTCCAGGGTGTACACTGCCTTGTGCCCTAAGACTCCTGGGATGGGCTCCAGGATAAAGCGGTATAGAAAGTGAGAGAGTTATTTCTACTCTCTTGCTCATAGATCTGAAATTAACAAGTTAAATCTTCCATGCTGCTATCTTCCTGTCTCCTCTTGCATCTGTTCTTAAGGTGCTCCCACGCTCACCTTCTCATTCTTTATGTCTGGTTCGTCTCTGGACAAACACCTGTCTAACTTGCACTCTTTTCTTCTTCAGGATTTCACCAGGACATTTTACAATGGTTTATGTTCTTTGTAGTGACAGATGTCAATGGCACAGCCATTTGGTCAAACGTAAAAACTCTATCTTTTGCTGTTAATAAATAGAGACCTTTCTGACAGACACCGTGTTTGTGAGTCTCTCCTAGTGCCAGAAAAGCCTATCAAAACCTAGCGGACAGATAGAGCGACTCGCTTATTCTACTATGCAAATTTACAGGGCCTTAATCAGAGGAATAACCAAGAACCAAGAGTCACCACAGCATGATCCAACCACTACATTTGACTGTAGGGATGGTTTTAATAAGGTGATGTGCAAGAACGTTGGACGCTATTGTGTTTTTGCTGCTTTCAATGCCCCAGAAAGTTTCTTGTATTCTTCCCCAGAACTGCATGTTGACACAATCCTGTCCTGTTGGTCTACAGATATTTCTCTCAACCTCATGGATTAGTTTTGACATTGACATGCGCATTTACTGTAAGAACTTATAAAGACAGGTGTGAGCCTTTTCTAATTATGTCCAATAAAGTCAATTAGGCACAGTAGAATGCAATTAGGCACAGATACTGTAGGAGTAGAATGCACCAGAGCCCAACTGCAAGTTGAATACTGAATCTGAATACTAAGACTACTAATTTAAATGGGATGTTTTAGTCTTTTAGTTTTTATTGTTGTTTGTCTTTCAGCTAATCCCGTCGCCACCGCCTCCCAGTTGATCTGCATTGTGCCAACAACTTGCTACACTATTCCATTCTTGGTTACACCTACCTATGAAATGCATATGGTCAACTTACTGCCACTTCACATGCTGCTCTTATGTCTCATTAGCCCTTAATTCTGTCTGTCATG
The DNA here is from genome assembly GCA_011419295.1 of Clarias macrocephalus. Classification (NCBI taxonomy): domain Eukaryota; kingdom Metazoa; phylum Chordata; class Actinopteri; order Siluriformes; family Clariidae; genus Clarias; species Clarias macrocephalus. The sequence goes on from JAAGKR010005645.1 coordinate 27,052, forward strand.
AGCTGCCGACTGTTAATGAAAAAAGTATATGATGTGCCCACAGTAGTATTTTAAGGTGGCATTTTCCCTTAAATAATTGATGCTGCTGCCCACAATTTTTTTTGTTGGGGAACCTGGCGCTGCCTATTGTTATATTTCATCATCTCCCCTGCTGGGTCTTAGTGCTCGTCTCTTACTGGTATAATCAACATCTCCCTCTCCCTCCTGTGTGTGCACGCGCGTAATTTGACACTGTGCCCCACACACACCGACACACACTCACACTCTCTCCCTCGCCTTTACTCACCGTCCTATGTGTGTGCGCGTGCGTAATTTTACACACACACACACACACACACACACACACACACACACACACACACACACACACGCCTTTACACCCCCTCCCCGGCTTCACACACGCTTTCTTTACACAGACAACGCCGCTCTGTCGCGAATCCTTTCAAAGATAAGGTGCTGGTTCATTTTTTGTTTGTTTTTTTGTTTTTTTACTTTACAGCAGTGATTCCGCTAGTATGCGCTCATGCAAGTGTCATTAGAGAGATAATTTTTTTTCCCCTGTTAAAGCAGTGTTTCCGTTGTGTGTGTTTGTTGTGAAACTTAAAAAGCAAGGTGGGGGGAGGGAGGAGGAGTTTTACTGTGTAAGACGAGGTAAGAGAAGGGGCTAATTCCACACACACACGCACATACAAATACAGGATTTATTTTAACTTTTTTTTAAATGTTAAGTGCAGGTTAATTTGTTTTATTTTTACTTTATATATTGTATTAATTATTTTTATGTATTTATTGTTTTGGGCTGCAGAATGCATAATTTGAGTTTTCATTATTTCTTATGGGAAAATCTGATTTGGTTTACGAGTATGTTGGAACATGAATTATGCTTGTAATCCAAGGTTCCACTGTATCTCTATTGGAAATGGAAAAAATGCACGATATTTTCAGCAAACATTGAGGCATAGGTACTTCTTATGCCATAAATTGAACAAAAATAAAAACTAAAAACATTATTATGGCACTGTGCAAAAGTTTGAGCACCCTAAGAGTTCCAAAGTCTCAGATTCTTTTTACAAGGTTTCAGACCTTAATCAGCTTCTAAGATCCAATGCATGGCAACAGCTGTCATTAGTAAATGCCAATTTCAAAGCTTTACAAATACTTTGACTCTTCAAACCTTGTGCACACACTTGCTGACACTCAACAACCATGGGTTCCTCTAAGCAGCTATATAAGACTAGTAGTCATTGTAAAGTTTGTATAGCAATGTAAATTTATTGTCCCCTCAAAATAACTAAAAATACAGCCAATAATAGCTGAACCCCTAGCAACAAAAGTGAGTACACCCCTAAGTGAAAATGTACAAATTGAGCACAATTAGTCATTTTCCTTCCCCTTTGTCATGTGACTCATTAGTGTTAGTGAAACGGCCATCACAGTCCCATGATTTAAACATAATTGAAAATTTGTGGGTAGTCCTTAAAAGAGCTTAAAGTATCAGTACTGTTACTGAGTACTAATTATGTAGGGTGCCCAAACTTTTACACAGTGCCACAATAATGTTTTTTTTTTTTTTATCTTTGTTCAACTTATGACATAAAATGTAACTATGCACCAATGTTTGCTGAAAATATTGTGCATTTGTGTTAAGAGATTTGTTTAATTTAATTAAAAAGATGTTATTTATCAAGGGGTGCCTAAACTTTTAGATAAGACTGTATATGCAGTTTTAGCTTATTTTTAGATGTCAAACAAGGTTTGTGGCTCCTGGCGTTTTCTTTTCTTCTCTGTGAGAAACAGGTCCAAATGGCTCTTTGAGTGTTTAAGGTTGCCAACCCCTGTTCTAAAAATATTATCACAGTTGTTTCAATATTGTCATTAATTTCAAGAAACTGTCAATCTCCTGAGACCATTAAACAATATGAACTTGGTTGGAGAATTGCAAATTGGATAATTACATGAATGAACAAGGGTTCAGGTGTTAAAAAAATAATAAAGTGGCCAGTGGGCATGCATACCACATACTGTATGTAGGTTAATATCATCCTGAATAAAAACCAGTTAGGTTCACTATGGATTTATGATTTATGCCAGTGTTTGCAAGAATCAAGATTCCCAGTCATAATTAAAAAAAAAAAAAACAACAACAAAGAATAAGGGAACTATTTTTTTAAGGCTACATAATAAAATTTCAAATTATATAATAATATGCTTGCCTAAAGGTTTTTTTTTAAATAAAAAAATAAAAAAATAAATACACAATTGTGGCTTTAGTTAAGCTAATAATAGAACTTCTCCCTTGATGATAAAGGTGACCAGTGTAATAAACAAGATAAGTGAATCTTACAGGTACAGTGCCTAAGTACTGCATAAATATTAACCACCACCCACAATAATAATAATTATTATAAAGATTGTTTACAATACCTGCATATTAGCATTAAATCCATTCTTAGTCGTAGATGTAGCCTATATAAGTCAGTGAAAGGGTAAATACTGTAGGACATTAGTCCAAGAGAAAGCTCCACAGCACAGATAGGGAAGATGTTTAAAAGGCAATCTTGGATTGGATACTCTGTAAAAGTAGACATTATGACAAGGTAGATGTATCAAATGAAAAAACCCATTTGGTGTTTGCAAAAGGCATGTTTGAAGAATCACACAAAGCATTATGCTTGTTCAACACTTCTCCTTACACTGAGAACACCATTTCCACAAGGGGGTATCAAACTTAGTGTTACTGTACTTGTGCGTACAGTTGTGTTCAAAATAATAGCAGTCCAACATGAGTAACCAGATTAATAATTGTTTTTGGGAGAAATGATATTTCTTCATGGTAAATATTTGTACTTGTAGTGGAGTAACAGAAAACCAACAGACCCAACAGTCATGACTTGCATGCACCTGATTTTTGTGTAATTGAATCATTAATTGAAAAGGGGCGTGTTCAAAATAATAGCAGTGTGGAGTTCAATTAGAGGTAAATTATTCTGTGAAAAACAGGTGTCGAACAAGTTCCACTTATTTAAGGATAAATGCAGAAAAGGTTGTCCTGTGCATTTCTCTCTGAAAATCAGAGTAAAATGGATTGTTCCAGACATTGTTCAGAAGAATAGTGTACTTTGATTCAAAAGTTGATTAGAGATGGGAAAACATACAAAGAAGTGCAGAAAATTATAGGCTGCTTTGCTAAAATGATATCAAATGCTTTAAAATGGAGACCAAAACCAGAAAGAAGTGGGAGAAAAGGAAAACTACCATTCGAATGGATCGAAAAATAACAAAATTGGCAAAGACTCAGCCAATGATCAGTTCCAGCATGATAAAAGAACATCTAAAATTAAGAGTAAAGAGTGCTGTTACTATTAGAAGACGGCTATGTGAAGCCAAGCAATCAGCAAGAATCCCCGCAAAGTCCCATTGTTGAAAAAAAGACGTGCTGATGAGGTTTCAGTTCGCCAAAGAACACATTGACTGGCCTAAAGAGAAACAGTGCAATATTTTGTGGACTGATGAAAGCTAGATTGTTCTTTTTGGGTCTAGAGGCCGCAGAAAGTTTGTTTAGACGACCCCCAAACACTGAATTCAAGCCACAGTACAGTGTGAAGACAGTGAAGGATGGAGGCACAAGCATATGGGGAAGCTTCTCATACTGTGGTGTTGGGCCTCTTTATCACATTTCAGGGATCAGGGATCAATTTGTGTATGTCAGAATACTTAAAGAGGTCATGTTGTCTTATGCCAAAGAGGAAATACGCTTGAAAAGACAACGACCCCAAACACACCAGTAAGCGAGCAGCATCTTTGTTCCAGACCAACAAGATTGACGTTATGGAGTGTCCAGCCCAGTCCCCAGACCTTAATCCAATAGAAAACTTGTGGGCTGACATTAAAAATGCTGTTTCTGTGGCAAAACCAAGAAATGTGGCGTGCAGTACAATAGTCACAGATGTGAAGCAGTTCTCAGAAACCATGTTATACAACTAAATATTAGTTCAGAGATGCACAAGAAAGATTCAACTTTAATCATTTTTGTTTAAACGGTAAATTCATCACTTTGCAAAGATGAATGATGACACTGCAATTTTTTTTGAACAGATTAATATTTGTTTTTCTTCACTTTCTGTAAGCTAATAATACATTTAGCACATTTTCCCCACATGTTGTGATTCAGAATAGAACGTGCAGGGGGTCCAATGCATTTGTGTGATTTAAATTAAAAGTTATTATATGGATATGGAGCTTTACTCACTTTTTTTCAACATACTGCTATTATTTTGAACACAACTGTACATGCTTTTCTGTCTGTTTCCCTTTTTTATCTGGTCACTGACATTTAGTGGACAGGCTCCTTTGGGCACCTTCAAGGTTATACCATGTTCTTTCTAAGTTTTAATAATTTGTAATGTTCAAAGCCTGAGATAAAATAAATGCACATTAGTCTTCATGACGTTGTTTGGTTAGTTCTGTTGTATAACAAATTCTGGGACCTTACAGAGACTGATGCAATAACATCGAAATTATGTGACATTTTATTGTCACAGAGTTCAAATGTATTTAACTAATTATGTGATTGATGTTTAATGGCAACTGATTGCACCTAAATTAATTTAGTGGTTTCACAGGAAACACTAAATACATAATATTTAAATCATGATACTTAAATCATTACAGTTTTTTGTGTTTTATATAAATAATTTTATCAAACATTATTGATTACCTGAATATTGTTGGCTCTTTTGGTAAATGCATAGAATGTAATCACATGTCGATTAGGTGGATTTTACTTCTAGTTGGTAAAACGAATAAAGGTAAAAATATTTAAGGGTGGGAAATACTTATGCAAGGCAATGTAACTCCATAGGACTTTATTGAATGTGCAAGATGTATTATTCGTTCATTAGCGGTGACTGAGCAAAATCTTTAGCTGCTCTTCCCTTATGCTCCTGTCAAGTCTTTGTGTTTCACACTCCAAAACAGTAGGGGCAAGCTGTTTGGACACCAGTGTGAGAGAGTCATTCAGGTCCTGCCTCAACATCTGCAGTGATTTACTATTCTTCAAGGACTCCTCAATAAAGTCTGCCCGTTCCTGATGATCTGACGCCAGCAGCAGGTGTAACTGGTGAACCTGTGGAATTGCAAGTAAAGTAAGCTGAGAAACACTGCAGTATTTTAAGATAACTCTTAACTTTAAGTCTCCATTATTCAAGACAAGAAGATTCAGACAAGCCAGATCTTCTATAAAATCTCCCAAAACAAAAGGGACGGTAACCTGTAAAACATTTTAGGAGCACAATGTGACTAAATTAATTAGGTAAAACTGTATTCCCATTTTTCCCCCTCAAACCTGTGCTGTCAATTCACTTGCCTGTGATCTCAGATACTTCAGCTCATCAGCTCGAAGTGGATTGCTGCAATCCTTCAAAGGAGACAGTTTTCACTGTTAGTACTGTTGACTGTCTTCAGAAATAAAGGATGACAGCAAGTACAGGGGTATCATGGGATCATGTAAGTTGCCACAAAAGCTGTCTTTTATGACCTTCCTGTCTTTAAGAAAGTAAGTTGACATTATAGTAAAAATTAATAAAAATGTATAACGGAAAAAAATTCAAATAAAAGGCTAACTTCTTTAATGTCTAAGAAAATAGAGAGATGATTAAAAGTTATCTTTACACCAAGTTGATCCAATGTACCTAAACACTATTGTAAGTAAATTAAGGCCAAGGCATTTGTTTAATAGAAATAAAGTTTCACAATATTCCTGCTCACTCCTGCTACAAATTATTTTACCCATACCTGTATTTCAGCCTCTGGCCTTGAGAGCTGCAATTTCTCCCTCTCCAGCTCAACCTGTCGGAAAATAAAAAAATAAATCATGACTAAGTTAATCTAGTTTTTATACAACACCATCAACGGCACATAGTTTTATGATAAACAGATCTGACCTATGTCTCATCTTTCTTAGGAAACATTTGATGGATTGGTGTCATATGCATCCTTTCTTACAGCCAGAGAGAAAAACACAAAAACAACATGAACTAGTGTGTTAAGTTTATATATATTGTTTATATATATTGTTTATATATCTGCACTACCGGCTCCAAAACAACTTTAATATCTTGCAGTTTCATCAAGATGTTTTTTTTTCTTCAAAAAATCTTCTACTAACAAGGCATTTAATGTGTTTACATTAAGTTACATTATCATAAAGTTACATAGCAGTCATATAGGTAACAGTTAATAGTGTAAGGTTTAAGGACATCAGAATTATGATTAAATAAAAATAAATATCTAACATCTCTTACATGACATGTACATGTCCCCTTTTAGCCATCTCTGGCTATACTGCAATATGCAAATAACTCATAAGCAATACGAATTTAAAGGCCTGATTGAAAAGATGGGCTACAAAAGTTGTTTAATCAACACCAACCTCTTCCATAGTTATAGAAATGACAAACTAGCCCATGCATGATGGAGTGTCATGACCTGTTAAGGAATTGGGAGAACTTTCATTATGTAGCAAAACTATAACCCAAGCCAAACTGTCAGCAAAGCAAAGGGGAAAATGCAAGTTTTTAAACTGTCCAAGTCAATGCACCTCCTAGACCTCCTACACAATACTAGGTAGATGGTTTAACTGTTACGACTGAACTGTTTAAAACTTCATAATCTTTAATTCAATAGACTGCCTTGGAGTAAATACTGTTAGCTGCGGCAGCAGGCAAACCTATATTGTGAGACTATTTTTTTTTTTTTATTCCATACATCGCGCTATAGCTATAGGTGTGGATGGTGGACCAGCAGCCAACCATATGGATGTATTGGAAGATATAGTCAGATAAAGTATCCTTTAATCTGTCCCACTAGGAGACCAGCAATAAAAATACAAAACAATGCATAGAAGTGCCAACTAACCATAACCACTTTGAGGTAGGAATGTACAGATGTTATTAAACATAAACATGCATAGGAATAATTAAATAATTCAAACATTTAAAAAAAAAACTGAATTTTCAGAGAGAATTTAAATACTTACACATTTGTTTTAGTTTTCAAAAGATGTATAGAGCTCGTTAATCAATATGACTATACCTGTTTTAAAGTCTCTCGTAGGTTGGTTTTCTCCAATCTCAGCTTCTCAATACGATGTTCTAATCTTTCATTTTTCTGTTGTAGCTTCATTAGCTTAAGTTCCAACTCGGCCACAGCTCTTTGCAGGGCACATACACGCTTCTGTGAATCCTCTTCACAGCTGCTCACCACCTTACAAAATAATAAACAATGTAAATAACACAGATCATGTACACAAAGCTACATATCTGGCACCGAACAGTTGTTGCTTGAGAAAGCTGTGTGTGGGAAGCAGTGTTTAAACAGGTAATATTCTGTGTTACTGGTCAGAAAGTCAGAGCACTGCCAAGCTGCCACTGTTTGTCCCTTGAGCAAGAGCCTTAGCCCTCTCTGGTGTTTTTATCAAGGCGCTAAAGAGCACCGAACACCAGGACTGCCAGGCGCAAAAACAATCCCCCCCCCCCCCCCCCTAGCCAGTCTACCTAAACTGAGGAATAAAAAACAATAGGTGCAATACAGTGCAATACCATTGATATTTATTCGATTTATTTGGTAATACCCCATATCTTATTCCATTCCTCTTATATTTCATTATTTATTTTGTGGTGCATGTGGTTATCATCTCTAGAAGCTTCTGACACCAAAACCAATTCCTTTTATGTGCAAACGTACTGGGCAATAAAGCTCTAGACCAGTGTAGTGGTGGCAGGCTACTTTTCCATGGCCCACCCTGTATATTCTGAGGCTTTATATAGAATCACAGTTGGCAATGTCTTTACCTAGTATTGGTGAAAAGATCTACCCTGTACTTCGCCAGCAGTTCCTAAATCTGAGTTACCATATCTTTGTGCAGATTTCACTTTGCAGGCTGTGTCTGGTAAAGGAGTTGTTTGTAGTATGGATGTGCCGATCCATAGATATCCGATGCAATGCAGAGTAGTGCAGGCCGATATGACCTCAAATCATTAATTACAAATTTTACCTCAATTATGATTAATACATTAACACATTTATATTTAGGTATTTGGCAGACGCTATTATCCAGAGTGACTTACAAGAAGTGCTTTCGCCTCATACTGATAAGGTTTGTACTGTAAATATGATCAACTACACATACATATATACACACATACACTCTGTATATATACATACATGCATACATATAATATAGAAGGAACAGAGGATGCCAGATTGAATGCATTCAATTTCAGCTGTCTGATTTTACTCCCAAAGATCCACATACTACATGTGCCTCTGTAGTACCTCAGCCAGTAATTTAAGAATCAGGGTAAACTTGGAGTTCACTATTAAGCCTGATTAACGTTTATGTGCCAAGTCCACGCAGAGCGTATGCTGAAGAGGCCTACGGTTTTGTGAACATTTATACTTGTGCAATGGCAAATGATAGCAGAAAGATGCTAAATAACTTTTACTGATATTACTGCAACACTGAAATGATTGAAGACATCAGAGGAGATGGTCAGTATGACATTCAACAAAAAAATGAAAGTGTAGAAGAAGCCAGAAAAGCCAGAAATTTGTTTTTCAGTAATTAAAAAGCAGATCAATTGGGTTGAGGACATTTAGGAGGATTCCATCAATTATTCATATGTACTATTAAAAATGCCCTATCAGATTTGTAGCAAAAACGGGGGAACTCTGCAAAAATGGCAATAATTCTTGAATAGTTAAGGATGGATATATTTGCTAAACCTTATGAAGTAAAGCTGAAGGTCTACACTTTGATCACATGTTTACTGCTTCATTTCAAATCCACTGGGGTTTTGTACAGAGGCAAACAAAAAAGAAACTTTGGTCTTTGTCCAAATGCATACATTTTTTAACTTTGTGTTTTTATCCTTCAATCTTTGTCCAAGATAAAACAAACCTTGGGTCAGAGTTTATGTCCCTACAACACTGCCATCAGGACTCACTGATCTAATGCAGTTTGGCTAGAAAGTGGTTCGTGAACATTTAACCAACTGTTGGCACATCGTAGAAAATCAAAGCTTTCAAATTTACCATCAAACATGACAATGCCTTTGTGCGCTGTCCATGAGAAGCACGCTCAGCCAAGGGGAGTGGAAGAACTCCAGAAATCCAGCTCCAAAGAACGCCTTTGGCATTAACTGGAACGTTGAAATGCCCCGGGCATTCTTGCCTGACATCAGTGTTTAACCACACTAATAAACTTTTTGCTGACTAGGCAAATCGCCACAGCCATGTAAAATGCTCAAAACCTTATTAGAAATCCTTCGGCAAGAGTGGAGGTTACAATATGAAAAACAGGCCAAAATCTGGAATGTGATGTTCAACAAGAACATGTGCATAGCTGGCCAAGTGTCTACACACTTTTGAATATATTTCAAGTTCTCACCTGCACCTTGTTCTCCAGCTGATGTGCCTTTTCTTGATAATGAATTAGCATTGCCTCCGTTTCTTCCAGTGTTGTTCTTAAGCGATCTCTGTCTTTCCTGAGCTCGCCCGCTTCCGTCTTTAAATCGTAAACCTCTGCTTGTGATTCTATATTCTCTTTCATTTGAGTCTGACTTTGTGATTCCTTCATTTGAAAGTCTTTTTTTGTCTGCACATTTGCAATTGTAAAGTTTTCTTGAAACTGACTGTCTATCCTCTCTACAAATGTACTTTTCCTCAGATATGTCGTTACATTTTCTTTCGCTCTTTCCGTTTGGCTTTTCAAAATGTCTGTCTCCATTGGTGCATCCTTGATTTGTTCCCGTAAAAGATGCCTTGCATTTTCTTCTTCAATTTCTGGAATTATTCCCAACTGGATATCTTTCTCATCGCTTTGTTTTTCTACATGGTCCATCCTGTCATTTGATTTCATCTTATTCTTCATAGAGTCAGTTTCTCTATCGTCTTTTACAAGTTCAAAGCTAATGTTTTTCTTTTCCGTTTTACTTTCCAACACATCAGTTTCTTGCTCTTCCAAGGAAACCTTCATTCTGTTGATTTCATGCTCTTCCTCTTTCAGCTGGTTTTGTCTTTTATTTTTCTGATCTTTCACCAATTCATGTTTTTTATCTGTTACATCTTCCTCTAGCGTCATCTGCAGGGTCTCTTGTACCCCCGGCTCCATTTTCTTTACATCTTCAACTTCACGCTTTGTCTTAATGTCATTTTTCTCCCTGATCCACAGCTGTGCCTGAAGATCTTCATTCTCTTTCTGGAGTATCCGGACCCTAAGTTTGAGGTATTCCGTTTCTTCTCGTGCTGCTCTGACCTCCTGCTTTCTTTCTTTTATCTTGTCGTTCATTTTCTCTTCTAAGATCTTCCTGAGTTTTACTCCTTCAGAGCGGCTCTCTTCTAGCAACTCCTTCAGTGTGACCATCTCTTCCAGTCCAGCTTTGATTCCATCTTTTATCTTTTTATTCTCTATATCCCTTTCCTTCACCATTGTTTCTGCCTCCTCCTTGCTCCGAAAAAGCACAGATAACTCTCCCCTTAGCTTCGTCATCTCTGTTGACATTGCATCTTTATTTTTCTTTGCTTGTTTTAGCTCCTCCACTTTTTGCTCAAGAATCAAATCCATTTTCTCAATAACGCCATCTTTCCTCGTTAGATCTTCTGCCAGATCTCGAATTTGTTGCTGTAGCTCGAACCTCAACTTTTCTTCCTTTTCTTTTCTTTCTTTCAGTTCAATCTTCAGCCTCTCCATCTCGCCATTCATTTCCATAAATGACCTCTTGAGTTCTTCATTTTTCTCTTCCCCACTCTCCATTCTCAATGTTAATGTCTTCATTTTTTCTTCATTTTCATGTAAAAGCTTTGACTTGATCTCTAATTCCTTCAGCTTTTCCAGAAGACTTTTTCTTGCCATGTCTGCCTCTTGCATCAAACCTCCATTCTTTACTTCCAGTTCCTTCACCTTTTCTTCCACTATAGCCATTTCATTTTTTGCCAGCTGGAGTTTTTGATCATATTCCTTTTGTGTATTTCTTTCTTTCTCCCGGACAAGTTTTGTTTCGCTCAGTTTTTCTTTTAATGTTAGCAGTTCCTCATTTTCTTGCCGTTCTTTTTGCTCTAAAGTCTCTCTGAGTCGGTTTAAATCTACCTCTCTTTCTTTCAGAAGAACAGTCTGGATTTGAAGTTGATCTCTTTGCTCTAGCACTTCTCTTTCAACTTCACACTTCTCTCTATCCAGCTCACCAATCTTCACTTGAAGTTCATTCATTTCTTCCATCATCCGCTGTTCTGCTTCTTCCAGTTGGTTCTTCTTGTCTTCCAGACTTATTTTTTCTTTTTTCAATCCGTCTAGCTGTATTTTTAATTTCTCTTGCTCATCTTTTTCTTCCATCATCCTTACGATTGTACTTCTATGTTCTTCTATCTCTCTATCTCTCTGCTTCAGCTTTTTCTCTTGTTCTCTGCACTCCTCCTTTATTCTTTCATGGTCACTCCGCATATCTTCTTCATTTTTCTTCAGTATTTTAATCTCTTCTTCTCTTTCTTGCAGTATGTCAGCCAATTCATTTCGCTCTTGTTCAACAGAAATGTGTTTTTTCACACTCTCTATTAGTACTTCTTTTTGTTTTGCCACATCCTCAACCTTTTCCTTCCACCATTCCATCTCATCTTTTGTTTTGATTTCTTTCTGTTCCAGATCCACGACTTTGCTCTTAAGCTTTTCTAGGTACGCATTTCTTTCCTGCAGCAGATGAGACATGTGCTCCTTCTCTATCGTTAATTCTTCCACTTTCTCTTTGAGCCTTTCTAACTCATTTTCTTTCAGTTTTAGCTCTGCTTTTAGCTTCAGCTCCTTTCCTCTTTCCTCTGCCTCCCTTTGTTTTTGCATTATTTTCTCTCTGTTTATTTTATCAGCTATTCCAATCTCTTTTTCTTCGAGCTCTTTTTTTATTTTTTCAATTAAGCTGTCCTGTAATCTGACATTCTCCATTAAGTCCTCTATGTGCTTACTATTCTTTTCTATCTCACCATCTCTCGTCTTCAAAATATTGGTCATCTTGACATTTTCTTTTTCACTGATTTTTAGAGCTTCACTGTCTTGCCTCATTCTTTCTAAAAGTCCCTCCTTCTCTTTCTCAAAGTCAATCACTTTCTCCTTCAACTGTTCCATCTCGGCTTTCGCTTCTTGCATTTGCAACTCCAGACTCCTCAGTTCTGATAACAGTGTTTCCACATCTCCATCTTTTTCACCAATCAAAATGGCAAGCTTTTCATTTTCTTTCGCCAATCCAACCATCCTGTTTTTTAGAGCTCCTATCTCCCCATCTTTCAATCCCAGCTCAGAGTTCAAGGCTTCTCTTTCTCTTTGCCAACTTTCTCTGTCTTCCTCATGTATTCGCTGATTGTTCAATAATGTTTGGCCTTCAGCATTCAATCTCGTGATCTCTATTTTACAGTTTTCAATCTCTTTTTCATGCCGTGTGTGTTCTTCAATGGCTCTTCTTTTCTCTTCCTCCCTCAAAAACGAGTTTTTCTCCAGCTCAGATTGAAGACACTTTATCTCTCCTACAACAACATTAATAATAATAATAATAATAATAATACTGTCATGGGTTAAATGATGAATTTTCATAAAAATAAATAAATTAATTTTAAAAAAAGTAGTGTAAACAAAAAAAATCTCACCATGTAGAACATCTTTGGCCTGCTGGAGTGCATGAACCTGCATTTGCAGTTGTGTATGCTGAACCTCCAGAACAGAAATCTGTTCCTTTGCCACACACAGCTGCTGCTGGAGGTTGCCAGTTAAAATCCTAAAAAAAATAATCGTGCAAGTTACGCACACAGCTGAGGAGTAGTCATAGGTTGGTTTATCTTATAGCATGATTGTAAGAGATAAGAAAAGATAAGATAAGATAAACCTTTACTCGTCCCATAGCGAGGAAATTTATTTGTACTGTAGCTGTCTATTGACTTTCCAAACAGCTTTGTCTATACATGTAGTACACGACTTATGAACATCTGAGTTATAACTTTCCTCAAATACAAACGAACCACGGCTCTACCTCCGGTTCAACTGCAGAAGTAACTCATGTGTATTGTACAAAAAATAGACACTGCAGTGCACCACATACCAATATTTAAAATTATATACCATATTTTCAGTGTGTAAGTGAATGTATAAATTTTTTAAAATCCAGTATATTGTATGTGTGTGTAGGGATGGCCTCATCGGATTTAATGAATCAGTCCAGAAGCATGATGATAGAAAATGTCTGTCCTGTAAAGCTGTCCTGATAGCAAATAATCCTAATTTTGGAAAATCCTCAACAAATCAGAGTTCACAGTCCGATACAGTGGAAAACAGTTCTGGGACAAAATGGTGTCCGGGATTCCCCTCGTGATTTACAGGTGCAGAGACATCACTGTTTTATTTTACGTGTGAGAGAAATTTTCTTTGGGAACATTTACGGTTTTTGGCCACATGATGATGACAGTGTGAGAAAAGGGGACAGATTTAGTCGAGTGGATTGGTATGCTTTACAATGTATATTCATGTCAAAGGCATACAAGACTCATTTGATTAGACTTAAGAACAAATCAGACATACAAATGTGCTCCCAAAACGGAACTTGTTCGTAAGTAGGGGACTACCTGTGCAGCTTCTGTGTCTTTCCAAGAAAAGAAGAGAAAAAAAAGGAGACTATTGAAAGTTCAATTTCATTTAAACATACTGCAACATGGAAGGTTTTTGATTTTATAACATTTATACAGAGCAATGCTGAATTCAGAATAGGCCATTATTGATCTGATGTTGTATTTGGTCTAGACCAGGGATCAGCCACATGTGGCTCCTTCATCCCTCTGCTGCGGGTCCCTGTGGCTTTGGAAAATAAATAATAAGTATTAAATTAAAATTTATTTTATTTTAGTTTGTTGGTTTTTTTTTTTTATGTAATGAAAAAAAAACAAAAAAGTGTTAAATCTTTTGTCGCTCAAAATATGCGTGACAGCCGCTGATGTGCGACATCCGCTGGCACGCGATTTATTGAGTTTTTCGAGCTCCGGTTTCATTCAGGTTGACCGCTGACTGCACGCTCCAGTACACGCGATAAAGGGTCGATGTCACACAGAAGCAGGCGGCATTTTTGGTTTGCTGGTTGGATACTTTAACTTCGGCTTTTTATTTCATAAATATGAGGAAGGCTGAAACTGACATTGAATATTTTATTTGAAAGTCACCTTCAACCCAGTTCAAAATGTTTTTGTTGCATGCAGAGAAAAGATTTCATTTTCTCTGTAGCAGTTCCCTGATTTCATGAATGCAACACACGATAGTTTTTTTATACATAGAATAAAGGATAACATGCATTGTTATCTTCATTTTAGATGTCAAAAGTACAGAGCCCTCCAGTGGTCATGTGGTAAAAAAAACAACAAAAAAAAAACCCCAACCCATGCGTACTGCTTACTAAACCAAGCACGCGGATTACTAATCTGGGCGCATTGATTAGTTCTCCCATCGAGATGCATTTTTCTTAGCCCCACCCCCATGAAAAGGGCATCATCAGAGAAAGGCATAAGTTATTAATTCATGCAATGTTTTATGAATCGACACGCACGGTTTAGTATGCAGTGCGCATGGTTTGTTCGGTTTGTTATTTTTTTTCTACATGAACTCTAGAGGCTCTGTACAAAAGGGTTTTGTGGTTCCCGGTGTTTTCTTTTTTTTGGGAAATGGTCCAAATAGCTCTTTGTGAGTATATATATAATTAAAAAAAACTTTTTGTTGAGCATTTGTACGGCCTTATGACATTAATGCAACTTGTCCAGATTGATTAGCACTACACAGTACTACACAGCTCTTTATTAACCAATACAGATCTGGCCATTAAGAATGCACGCTTTTTACCGTGAGATCCCGCAGTTTGGTGCGCGACATGCCGCGAGGTCCCTCAAGCAACATTCGGGAATTTAAATAAATGTGTTGTGCTTCACTGAATATCCGCCAGATGGCGCATGGACGGACTTTATCTAAAAGCCCAAGTACAACGAAGAATTGTGTATAATTAGTTAACCTAAAACTATATTGTTTTCAATGCTGAAGCAAACATGAATTTTATTTGTTTTACAATAATAATATTTTATGATGAATCTGTGTATATGTGCTTCATATTATGTTCATAATGATGAAAATAGATGCCATAAAATTATGAGGCGCCGTATAGGGCTTAAATCAAACTTCACTCACACACACATGCACACACACGTGAAACACTTGCATACACATATATGAAACAGTCACACATCTATATATACTACTAACTGCTCCTCACACAACTACATATAAAATGCGCGCACACACACCTATGAGACGCGCGCACATATACAGTAATTATGCGAATGTCCTGATTCGTGAATATGTCAACCTGTCTTCGTTAAAATGTAAAAATGTGTCGAGCACCATCAGAAGTGCTTCGGGCTTTTTATAAAAATAATCATCTGGCTTTTTTGCTGTTTATGTCCAGCATTGAATAATTATTTGATCCATTATTTGACCATGGCTGGAAATAATAGCTGGAATGTGATTGTGGATTTATGACTGAAATAAAGCTGTTCATCGGCGTGAGTGAACCCGCGGCTCGTACTTTCACTTTACAAAAGGTGCAGACATTCTCCCCCAGAAAGTCATCGCCTCTTGCAATAATGCAGATCTAACATACAACATACGACCATAAATAAAAAGGAATATTTAAACATATACGCAAAATGTATTTCACTTAAATATTACAGATTAAAACAATGAAAGTAGACGTGCTGAGCTTCGGTCAGTTCATTGTGATGCGGACAAACGGTCCAGGAAGGAAACGGGTTTCGTTATTTTACAAAATCTGAATATATTCAGTAAATGTATGAATTACACTCAAAGTATCAACTGCAACTATGAAATCTGATTTAATTGATACCATTAAACTTTTTTTTTTAATTTTATTTATGACCGTCTGCTCGGTCTTGTTAATTATTTTAAACCCCTCAATTCTGCCATCAGTGAAACCGGTACGATAGGTGTGAATTTATCAAACTGGGTCGCTGTTGGAAAATACTGTAGGGGGTTTTAGATGAATTAACAAGACAGTGCGGACGTCTCTGCCTAAATTTTATTTCCCCAGCAAATGAAATCAGACTTCATAGTTGGAGTTGATACTTTGAGTGTAATTCACGAATTTACTGATTATTTTCAAATGCAGATTGTCCTGTATATCAACTTGATAACTAGCGAATGCTATTAAATGTTAAATGCCACATATGTTTACCTCATGGGTGAACATGCCCAGATTATTGCTATGGTACCTTTACTACCATTTAAACCTATTTATTATAATAAGTAGTGCAAAAGTGTATAATAAACCCAAAATATAAACACAAAAAAATTTTCATTTTAAATATTTATCAACAACATCCATCCATCAGTGGAGTATGTCTGCAGTTTAATCGATCAATCGCATGCGTTTGTCACCTATTGATCAAAATGCTGCCTTTTGTAAAGTAAAACTGCGAGCCGCGGGTCTGAAATGAATTGTAGATGAATTTTAAAGCACGATTTAGTGCATCTCATTTCATTATTATAAACATCATGTAAGAATTACTCTCGAACGGGCGGTAGAGCTCTGATTAGACTACGTACAGTAGGAAATAGGCTCAACATCCCGGAGCTCAAGCCTCATTTAAATAAAAAAATGAATTAACAAATATTGTAAGTAAACAACAGTAGCACAAGTTTAGAAAAAAAAATTAGACTCTAAATAGAAGCCGAATTATTTTCTAAGGTGCCAGCTGGCACTGTTCTTATATCGCTCTTTGTCAGGGTAAATCGTTCAGTGACAACCCTGTAAAATTCCATGTACTGTAAATAGGTCCTGTACATCTGTCTGAATAAACTGAGATGCCTGTTAGAAATACCCCAAAGTAAATTAATCCGCTGTTTTAACTACTGCAGAGAGACAGTTAATCCGCGGTAGTTTTCACTACTACTACTAATGATAATAATACTGAATGAAGAAAGCGCAGTTCAAGAAGTATCATCATTGAGAAGAAAATGAAGAATAAATACATATCAGTATTTAAAGTTTGAGTTTTGACACGTTTATGAACTCTGTCGCTTGCTGTCAATGGGCGCCTAAGAGAGAGAACACATTTTTGGCTTCAGTATACACACAATACTTCAGATTGAAACTTGACTGCCCCCTACAGGTAATGAACAGCATTTTCTTAATGGCTGTACATTCTTAAAAGCAGGAGGGATAGGAGGAGATCACAACTGCTTGGTGAAATTGCATTGTATAAAATGGCCAGCAGAAATCAGGTCTGTGTGTACTCATAGGATTGGCACTAACCAGACGATAAGAAAAAAGGCTTCAGTGAGAGAGGGAGCATAAGATATAGTGCCTTGGAGCAATGGAAAAAGATCTTGTGGTCTGATGAGTCCAGATTGACAGTATTCAGGGTAAAAAGTGAAGCACATCATGCATAGATCCACTTGGGTGCATCGCTTCATGTGCTTCACTTTTTACCCTGAATAGTACAAGTACAAGCCTATACTGGAGACAGTGTTGTGATCTGGGGTTGCTTTAGTCGCTCAGGTGGCTCAAGTGGCCTGCTTTAGTCTCCATAAAAACATGGAAGGAATGTCTGATTGTTAATCTTCCCAGATATTCCACAATTTCAAAGTACATGCCGTTATACTTGCTTAACACCAAGTGTACAATGTCCTAAAATCAACTCAAGTAAAATAAATAATGCTTATATGAAACTGAAGTAAATAACAAAATATTATGGCCAAAATTGTTGGCACCCCTGAAATCAAGTATTTCTCATAGAAAAGTACTGCATTGACACATGTTTTGCTGTACACGTTTATTCTCTTTGTGTGTTTTGGAACAGAACAAAAAAAAGGAGGGAAAAAAGCAAATTTGAGATAATGTCACACAAAACTCCAAAAATGGGCTGGACAAAATTGTTGGCACCCTTTCAAAATTGTGGATAAATAAGATTTTTGCGTGGACGGAAGAGAACAATTGATGAAAGGTTGCAACGCAGGATAGTCCGGATGGTGGAGAAGCAGCCCCAAACAAGTTCCAAAAAAATTCAAGCTGTCCTGCAGGCTCAGGGAGCATCAGCGCGAACTATTCGTCGACATTTAAATGAAATGAAACGCTATGGCAGGTGACCCAGGAGGACCCCACTGCTGACACAGAGACATAAAAAAGAAAGACTAGAGATTGCCAAAGTGTACTTGAGTAAGCCAAAATCCTTCTTGGAAAATGTCTTGTGGACAGATGAGACCAAGATAGAGCTTTTTGAGTAAAGCAGATCATTCTACTGTTTACCGAAAACAGAATGAGGCCTACAAAGAAAAGAACACAGTAACTACAGTCAAATATGGTGGAGGTTCAAAGCTGTTTTGGGGTTGTTTTGCTGCTCCTGGCACTGGGTGCCTTGACTGTGTGCAGGGCATCATGAAATCTGAGGATTACCAAAGGACTTTGGGTCGCACTGTAGGGCCCAGTGTCAGGAAGCTGGGTTTGCGTCCAGGATCTTGGGTCTTCCAGCAGGACAATGACCCCAAACATACTTCAAAAAGCACCCAGAAATGGCTGGCAACAAAGCGCTGGAGAGTTCTGAAGTGGCCAGCAATGAGTCCAGATCTAAATCCCGTTGAACACCCGTGGAGAGATCTTAAAATTGCGGCTGGGGAAAAGGTGCCCTTCCAATATGAGAGACCTGGAGCAATTTGCAATTCCAGGTGAGAGGTGTAAGAAGCTTATTGATGGTTACAGGAAGCGACTGATTTCAGCTATTTTTTCCAAAGGGTGTGCAAACAAATATTAAGTTAAGGGTGCCAACAATTTTGTCCAGCCCATTTTTGGAATTTTGTGTGACATTATGTCAAATTTGCTTTTTTTTTCCACCTTTTTTGTTTTGTTCCAATACACGCAAAGAGAATAAACACGTGTATAGCAAAACACGTGTTAATGCAGTACTTTTCAGCGGTGCCAACAATTTTGGCCATGACTGTATGTTATACAAAGTCATTTTCAAAATGTAATAACCTTTAATACACCAATAAATGCATTTGCAATACACTGTATATATGAAGTAATAAAATAAGGCATATTTAAAAAACAGAGACACAGTTTTACCTGAGTTCCTCACTGTCCTGTTTCATTTCCTTCTTCTCTTGGCCCATACTGTGCACTTGTTCCTCCAGTCTCTGTTTTTCTCTCTGCAGCTCTTCTCTCACTCTCTGAGCTCTCTTCTCTTGGTCCAGGTCTTTATCCAGCTTCCCCTTCATAGTACGCAACTCCTCACCCACACCTCTGTACTGTTCAGACAACTAACACAGGGACATGTAGGTTATGTAGAGATGGTGCTTTCCTAGCACTGTGTTCCTTAGTGCAGCTTCTGACATCTTTGATCATACTATTCTATTTGATAGATCAGATGGTGTCAGAGTCAAGGGAACGGCCCTCCAATGGGTCAGGTCTTATTTGACTGATTGTTTTCAGTTTGTAGATATAAATGGTGACTATTCAATATGTACTAAAGTAAAGTTTGGATTGCACAGGGTTAAATTTTAGGCCCAATGCTATTTTATCTTTACTTGCTATTTCAGGGCAACAAAATTCATGAGCATGATGATAGTTTCCACTGTTATGTTGATGACACACGTCTCGGGTTATATGTCATGCTGTTGTAACTTTTAGGGTGGAATAGTGTAACACTTTACTGTCTGTGAAAAGAATGAAAAGTTCCCATTATTTCTTATGGGGGAAATTTGCTTTGATATACGTATTGTTTTGGTACACAAGCATGTTTCCCGAACAAATAATGCTTGCAATCCAAGATTCCACTATGCTACTTTTGACCTATAAAGCACTAAACAGTCTCGCACCACTGTACCTGAGTGAACTGCTTAAGATCCGCCACGCCTACTTCGATCAAAGAATGCAGGCTGCTAGTCAGTGCCGTGTTTTATGAAAACTACAGCAGGGGGCAGCACCTCTCCTGTTATACTGAACCTCCAGCCTCCTAACACATTATTATTGTGGTTAATGAGAACGACATTACGTTTACATTTCCAGGCCAGTTTTGTTGTACAGGGAGTCAAAGAAGTTTTTTTATTTACTTAATACAACAGTTTGATTTCTCTCGCTTCAGTTTTTCCCAGCTCACCTGCTCATTTTTCTTTTTCTCATCAGCGAGAGCATTAGAGTCTCTCTCTCTTTCCTCTCTCATTATCTGCAGTTCTTCCTCCAGTTCTCTTTCCCTTCCTCTAAGCAGATGAAGGGAGTCCAGATCTGCATTTCGGCAAGCCCTAAAATATAGTTCATATACGCATATAAGCATTCTTCAAAATATTTTGTGTGTTTAACAATGCTGTTAAGAAATAATGGGCATTTATAATATATAAGGAAATTAAACAGCTAGTAGCTAATCAGTAAGAAATTATGCAACTATGGAATGTAAAACAGTAATTAAATAAACAAAACAGGCAAGTAATTATTCAAAATATAATTATTAACTAATTGAGTATGTTAATGTGCAAAAGTCTTGAGTCCCTCTCATTTCTTTATATTTTGCTTTCAAAGAGCCAGACTTTCCCATATTTGTAATGTACTGTAATCTTGAGGAATAGTTCTTCCTTTTTTTCCCCCTCTGGTTTTTTCAATCCACTCCCTGTAGTTTCAGAGGAATGGTTTTGTTTGCTAGGCCATGCAGTGACCTATAAATCATTTAAGCATGAAAAAAAAAACATCTAACTTGAGAAACAAGTGCAGATGATCAGGCTGGTGAATGCTGAGTGGGGAAATGATGTTGCTGCTGATGTTGTGACATGAACTAGCAAATTCTTTAATGGTATCTTGAGGCAGTTTGCAGCCTGTCACAGTAAAACATTTGTTCCCATTCTTCACTCTAATATTCTTAATATAAGTTTATTTAATATGAAGAAATGCAGAGTGGCTAAAGAATTGGCTAAAGACCAGTGCTGTAATTAGGAAATGAATTAATACTAATAATCACTTTGCTTTATATTTGTTATGCTTTGGCCTGGATTTAGTCGCCTATTTCGACAGATTCCATTCTTACTACTGATGGGTGGTTGCTTTGTATCTTGAGATATGACCTCTACATTTCTGCTCTGTAAGCGAATGCTGGAGTGTAGGATCTTCACCCCAGCCCTCTTGTTAAGATTATTGTTTGAGAAAGTTAATCACAGCAAGTAACTTGATTCTGGAAAGAACGTTATATAGTAAGGTCAAGATGGTGGCAGCCACAGTGGTATCTAAAGAATCCAACCCACCTCTGTAAAATTCTAATTGTAAAAAGACAGGCACAAACACACATCTTTTCAAATGTCATTTCACAACTGAATTTTGAACTGAAGCAAGGGCGCACCAAAAATACTCACGAGTCCAGAATTTACCATAAATTCAATAACGATCTTCTATGTGCATTATTTGTTGTATTGTACTCGTGTTGTTTTGTATGCGTTTTTATTCCCCATTCATGATAATATTTTATTATTAATTTATGTCATTATACGCATAAACCTGGGAGATCACAACAGTATTTTACTGTGTCAATGACAAAATCATGTCCTTGACACAGTAAAATGAAATCAGAACAAATCATTAATTACGTCACAGTGTCTGACCTTAACTCTCCGTTTTCCTCTGAAACAGCATTCAGCTCCTTCTGCAGTGATGCTACATCTGATTGCAAACGCTGCAGCTGCAACTGAGATTCAGTCAACTGCTCCTCCAGCTGGGGAGTACAAATCACACGCAGACACACACACACACACACACACACACACACAGAGACACACACACACACACACAGAGATACACACACACACACACACACACACACAGAGATACACACACACACACAGAGAGATACACACGCACACACACACAGAGACACACGCACACACACACAGAGACACACGCACACACACACAGAGACACACGCACACACAGACACACACACACACACACACACAGAGACACACACACACACAGACACACACACACACACACACACACACACACACACACACA
>JAAGKR010005646.1:0-41314 GCA_011419295.1 Clarias macrocephalus
CGGCTGGAACGGATTATCTGCATTTACATTATTTCCTATGAGACAATGCGCTTCACAATACGACATTCCATCTTAAGAACGGATTAGATTCGTATACCACGGTACCGCTGTACTTATTCAAGATTATTCATTCACTCTTTGAATTGTTTTACGAGGAGCAGGATGTGTTTATCAGATTGCTTTTAATAATTGCGAGATCAGGATTTGCCAAGATCGAGAGTCTGAGTGAAAGCCTCGAGTAAATGAAAAGGAGTCAAGCTCACGATTGACAACCGCCAAACACTGTTTGCTTCAGCTAGGCAGCTGTATTGGTGTGTTGAGCCAGAGAGAAGACAGGAAGGAAGGAAAGAACATGTTAAACAGACAACACACATCCTACATGTATTCACGCTTACACCTGCACTAGTTACTGTATATGGGCAAAAGTTTCTGGACACCCAACACTCACACCGTATTAGACTCGCACTCACTATACCAGGCTATAATGTCTGTATCGTGCAGCTTGTACAATTTCCATGTTTTTTATGGTGTAACCAGGAGGCTCAGAGTCCGACCGCCTGACCTTAACCTCCTTAACCTCCTTAACCTCTCGCCGGACAGCCTTGGGATGAACTAGAACGCCGACTCCACCTCAGGCATCCTCAATCAATCATTTTCGGTCTACGTGGCCCTCAACAACGCTCCGAACTTTTGCTCTTTCTGAGATTTAATAGTGTTGGAGTACGATTGTGTTCCTGCATTCAGTTACAAAATCCACTCAATGACCTTTGGTGCTAACGCTTCTGCTTGACGGCTCTCTCGTTACTGCCGTCTAGAGACACGCGGCGCTCTCTAGTCCGAGTGGAAACGCTACATAAAGGCATTAACGGCGCGGCGTGACGGCACCGGGTGGATCACGTGGCTCTGTTTGGTCTCGCGCTGCCTGGAGATTATATCATAAGCACCTGATGCGAGATTCCTTCCTTTCAGGTATGAGTTATAAGACGTGCACTAGGTCAATCAGTTGAAATGTTCAAAACCGGCATGCCGATGGGACAAGCCTCTCTCTCTCTCTCTCTCTCTCTCTGCCGGGGTTGTCTGCTGAGCCATGGCTAGAAATAGATTGCAGATATTTTTAGCTCAGGTGGAGTTTTCTTTTTTTTTTTTCTGTATAGTTTGATGTTGCTGTTTGCTGCTGGGATTGTTGGCTTTTCCTTTCTCAGGCAGACTGATCAGGGCTTTGTGAAGGCCACTCCAAATACTTATTGTCTTTTTGTCATTTTTTAAAAAAATAAACGGCTTGACGTGCTTAGAGACTCGGCCGCAACTGAGGTTCAACTTTCTGACTGATGTCTCGTTCTCATGTCTTTTTTCTGAAGATCTCCTTTGTCAAGGGGGCAAAGCATCTCCATAACATGATGCCGCCACCCCTGTGCTTCACAATCGGGCGTGATGGTCAGCTTTCGATTAGAAAGTGTGATAGAGTGATAGACCTTTTATTTGGTCTATCACACTAATACAAAAAAATTATATACACGACCTCCGGCTGCGAGAGGTTACTGCACCACCCGGGATTCGAACTAGCGAGCTCCGGATGATAGAGCGAGCGCTTTAGCACTGCGCCACTCGGAGGCCCATTCCGTGTCTTTTCTAAATGTTTTAGTCATTTTAATATGCAAAAATATGATTATAATGTTGGAAATTGGTAATATTGGTAATATTTTTGGGCGGCTGGAACGGATTATCTGCATTTACATTATTTCCTATGAGACAATGCGCTTCACAATACGACATTCCATCTTAAGAACGGATTAGATTCGTATACCGCGGTACCGCTGTACTTATTCAAGATTATTCATTCACTCTTTGAATTGTTTTACGAGGAGCAGGATGTGTTTATCAGATTGCTTTTAATAATTGCGAGATCAGGATTTGCCAAGATCGAGAGTCTGAGTGAAAGCCCATTTCAAATGCTATGAAAATTTTTTACTGCTTTTTTTTTTTTTCTATAGATTTACAAAAACTCTATATAGAGATACGAATCCTAAAACAAACATGATATTCGGACCTGGGACCTTCTTACATTTTCATTCAGTCCTTCTGATCTACATCCTTATTTACATTGCAGTGTAGCATAATCCATCAGTTCTGAGAGCTGACTAGGGTGTAACTTAATTGACAGTGGATGTTGTTGCCGTGGAGATCGATCAGCATGAACAACAGGGATTTGTGTTCGCTCCATCCCGTCTCAGCACCACTGCGTAGATGCTGATTATTCACCAGTGGACACCGTGATCTCCCAAAGCGGGTTATTTTTATCTCGGCAAGTTCAGCACTGATCTGCTCCGGCTCTGCTGCACACCATCACGCGCTCCAGCGCTCCATGTTGTTCTCCGTTAGATACTGGAGTAGAGTTAGTAACCATGCTGCTTTAAATGAATAAAAAGGTATAAGCTGGGCTTCATTTACTGAACAAACTTTTCAACACTAAATGAAATGAAACAAACTAAATGAAAAAAAAAGTGTGTGAATTTATTTATGCTTAATTGCGCGTGTATGTTCTTTATGTTATATTTCAGGAACAGGAGACGTGGTGGCCATAATGATCCCGGAGCCAAAGGGGCGAGAGATCGTCGCCTTGCTGGAGAAGAACGTCAGCGTGATCATGCACATCACCATCGGCACGCGCAACCTGCAGAAGTACGTCAGCCGGACCTCGGTCGTGTTCGTCTCCATCTCCTTCATCGTGCTCATGATCATCTCTCTGGCGTGGCTCGTTTTCTACTACATCCAGCGGTTCCGCTACGCCAACGCACGCGACCGCAACCAGGTACACGTGCCTAAAAGAAGGAAAGAACTTTAATTGAAATGGATTATTTCTGAAACGGCTCGACAAGACGATATGACCAATAAACCACATGTCTGTTAATACAGTTCAGAAATACTGTAATGAATTGCAGACAACGTCAGGTTGCGTCAAACAAAGCAAAAAACAAGATCACTATGTTCCGTTGTAGGAATTATTCTTTCACACTGGTGCTGGTGATTCAGTACATTCAGGTGGTCATGTGACTTCATTTTATCTCCACATGACGTTGCTGAGTCTCGACCTGAGCGACTGAAGCGACCCCAGATCATAACACTGTCTCCAGAGGCTTGTACAGTGGATGCTATGCATGATGGGAGCATCGCTTCATGCGCTTCCCTTCTCACCCTGACACGCCCATCACTCTGGAACAGACTCAGTCTGGACTCGTCAGGTCACATGACCTTTCTCCATCGCTCCAAAGTCCAGACTTTATGCTCCGTAGCTCTCAAACTGAAGCCTTTTTTTCTGATGACTAACAAGTGGTTTTCTTGTGTGTGTGTGTGTGTGTGTGTGGAAATGATCTTTTTGTTTAGTTTTTTTATCATAACCTCACCAGGCACTTCGTATGCACTGTTCTTCGTTCTGAAGGATCTGTCCTTCCCTGTTTTGAAAATGTGTTGAAAGGTTCTTGACCCAGTTCCATTATTTAAAATTTCCTTAGTTGTTTTCTTTGCTTGATGCAGCCCAATAATTTGACCCCTCTCATATGGCGATCTTTGTTTTTGGCCAGGCAGTGTAGATTTTCTGAGTAATGCCTGATTGGCAGAACAAAACTTGTTTATTGCTTAAGTGAACTCATTATAACTATAACAGTACAGCACTGTTTATATTATATTACATTATATTATATTATATTACATTATATTACATTATGTTATATTACATTATATTACATTATATTATATAACATTACATTACATTATTACATTATATTATATTATATTATATTATATTATATTATATTATATTACAATACATTATATTATATTATATTACATTACATTACATTATATTACATTATATTACATTACATTACATTATATTATATTATATTACATTATATTACATTATATTACATTATATTATATTACATTACATTACATTATATTACATTATATTACATTATATTATATTACATATTATATTACATATTATATTACATATTATATATTATATTATATTATATTATATTACATATTATATTATATTATATTATATTACATTATATTATATTACATATTATATTACATATTATATATTATATTATATTATATTACATTATATTATATTATATTATATTATATTACATTATATTATATTACATTATATTATATTACATTATATTACATTACATTATATTACATTATATTATATTATATTATATTATATTATATTATATTATATTATATTATATTACATTATATTACATTACATTATATTACATATTATATATTATATTATATTATATTATATTACATATTATATTATATTATATTATATTACATTATATTATATTACATTATATTACATACAATATATTACATTATATTATATTATATTACATATTATATTATATTATATTACATTACATTATATTATATTATATTATATTACATATTATATATTATATTACATTATATTACATTACATTATATTACATTATATTATATTACATATTACATTATATTATATTACATATTATATTACATATTATATATTATATTATATTATATTATATTACATATTATATTATATTATATTATATTACATTATATTATATTATATTATATTACATTATATTATATTATATTACATTATATTATATTATATTATATTATATTATATTATATTATATTATATTACATGTGCTCCTCCTTGTTGTTCAATAGTAATAACTTACTCAGTGACCTTTTGTTCTTTCATTCTTTCATTTAAACCGTCATTGTGATCGACGGTTGGCTGCAGTGACTCAGGACTGATTCGCTCCATCGGTCATTTGGTGTAGGGTTGGGTTTCAGCGGTGTCCAAAAGTATTGGAACGAAATGTGGAATTCGGTGTTTTAATGACGTTCTCAAAATATGACAATAATAACAATCAGCATAATAAAAATTATTTGGTCATTTTATGAAATGAGATTTCAATATTTACTATGAAGTCCTTTTCCTTATTTATCAAAACCGTCTGGATGCGACTGGTCGAAAAGGCTCCTGCAGCAGCACTTTGGCGTCACTCGCTCGGTCCACGTCTGCGTGATTCTTGACCGCTCCAGGCTTCTTCACTGTCATCCAACAGTTTAGGTTTAGGCTTTAGGTCTTGAGATGACCACCATCGTCACTCCGTCAATTTTTTCGGTTCATTAGCACAACTCAGACGGGCGAGAAGAAATTAGTGACATCACTGTTTAATGCACAGTGAGAACTATAATACATGCTAGATGATGTCGTAATACTTTCGCTGACCACCGTACATTACTCATGAACCCAGACTGTTGGAACACACGCATGTACATAATACGGGCAGTTTGGAAACATCACTTAACCCACCTACAATACATGTCTCTGGAGTGTAACGCGTATTCAGACAAAACTTGCCAACTGGTATTAAAACTTGCAGCACATTTACAGATCAGAAAACATTTCCAAGCCCCGACCCTGGAGGCCACAGTGCTAACCGCTAAGTGCTGCCCAGTGACGCGTATGTTGGACTAAAAATGGCTTAAAGACCCGTGATAAACCCATGAACTCATAAAATTTATTAGGTTTTTTATTTATTATTCATTTTAAGGCATAGCAACCGCATGAACTGTCGCACGATCCACATGTTCGGGAGAGAGAGGCTGAGTGAATCGATGCTCTGCATGCAGCTTAAACAAGTTTTACTTATTTTAAATAATAATATTCGAAAATGTTTATACAGTATCTAGGTCAGTATTTAATACTGTGGCGAGCTGCTTTAAATTAAATCCGCGTATCAGGAAATGCTGGATTGTACCGATATAGAACTGATTAAATCAAACTGTAACTAATGGAGAAATGTGCGTCTGGTGTTCATTACTTATTAACGATGAAGCGGTTACTGATCATTCGAGTATCGGTTAAGAAAAATGGGCAAAATTTGCGACTCCAAAGATCAAAATTTGATCTTTGATATGATTTGCTATCGTCTGGGATTCACGCCCAGACTCGCACGTTGCTCTCCAAGTCCTAGGAGCTGGTTTGCTCAATTCCGTCTCTCTCTCTCTCTCTCTCTCTGTAAAATATTCGTTTGCTTTTTTTTCTTTTTTTCATTCATGCAGAACGTTCTGGACCTCATGTCTGGCTCTGTTATGTTTTGCAGAGGCGACTGGGAGACGCCGCGAAGAAAGCCATAAGCAAACTCCAAGTGCGGACCATCAAGAAAGGAGACAAGGTGACCTGCGCCTTATCGTTTATCGTTGGTCTTCACGTGCGATCTAGGGTGCTTTAGATGTAAAGAATGAAACGTTCGGTTATGGTTTAGACTAATAATCTAGTTACAAAAAAAAAAAAAAATCTTTATTATAGCTCAAATCCAAGCTGTGGTGTTTCGTTATGACTTTTAGAACGGACGGTATAATGGAGTTTAGAAGTTCAGCAGCCCGTACTGTAGTAAAGTCAGTCGAGCAGTTGCACCAGTCTATGAGTCATAAACACCGTCTAAAAGCTGAGGCTGTTGCCTCGGGTGTCATTTATTCTCATTAGCCGTGCTTCGTGGCGTTTATTGTTGCACCGTCCCTGCCCTGTCAGGTTCTGGGAAATCTCCATTAGCGAAAACAAACAGAGCCGCACACGTTCACGTAATTGCATCTGTGGCGCTTGTTTCCAGGAAACGGAGTCCGAGTTTGACAACTGCGCCGTGTGCATCGAGGGCTACAAGGCCAACGACGTCGTAAGGATCCTGCCCTGTCGGTAAGCTCCAGCAATCCTGCATCGACCAATCAACCAATCAATCAATCAATCAAACAATCAATCAATCAAACAGTCAATCAATCAATTTACCTCCACTAGTCTTTTGCACATGATTACTAAATATAATTTAAAGATATTGGCAAAAGTGAAACTCTATGGTGCACAATGGAAGGGAAAACAAAAACAGTCTGAAACATCCAACCAATCACAGCACGGAGGTGCGTCTGTGTTCTTGTCAATCAATTTGCCGGTTCATTTAAAATGCTCTAAATGGAGACACCAATTACACCAGGGGGCGGAGCTGAACTCGGGTGGTAGGTGGAGCTGGACGGAGTCCATGCAAAAGCCCGTGTGGTGGAGTGTGTTTCTGGTTGGATGAGCGTGTGAGTTATAGACGGAGTAGCGGTCAGTCTGGGGTTTAGCATTTGGTCTCCGCGTGTCAAAACCAAAACCAAAGTCAGTTCGGTTCAGACTGTTCGGTTTACGGCTGTATTCAAATATAAAAGAGATCCAGCGCTCTCGCGGACGACGGCATAATCACTTCAAGATGGGTTTCATTTGTAGCCATGATGTAGTCATTAACAGTTACAGTGAAACTGACTTGATGTCATTCATTCATTCAGTCATTTATGGAAGTTTATTTCCGTAGAGTTTCTTAAGATGATCAAACCTCGTCAAAACAGCGAGTGTCATCTAAATGAAAAATTACTGAACTTTTACAGGTCACGTATCCTCCCATAGTTCTACAAGCACTACAATCGTCTTATATGAGGTCACAATAGGGGGAAAGTCTAATTGGATTCTTTAAACCTCAGCATGTACGAAGAAAACGTTGGAAAAAGCACATAATTACACAAAGCATCATTTTTTCATAAGACATTGACTTCTGTGTAGATGTTTTAAACTAAATATAGAACATTTACTATGCTTGAAAAAAAATAATCATGCAAGAACAAAAAAAATCTTCCATAAGCATCTGCATATGATGATGATGATGATGATGATGAACATGATGTGTTTCTCAGACATGTGTTCCATAAGAGCTGCGTGGACCCGTGGCTGCAGGACCACAGAACCTGTCCGATGTGCAAGATGAACATCCTCAAAGCGCTCGGCATCCCGGTAAACCTATAATAATAATAATAATAATAATAATAATAATAATAATATCTACCGTAAATAATATTGATTTTCTTACAGGTGCATGTATTGGTGAGATGAAGAGTTTTATTTAATTTTTTTGCAAACTGCTTAATCCAGGATCATGCCGTATTTGCAGCGCTTCAATAACTCAATAATAAAACAAAATGCTAATTATTTGTAAACAAATATCGTTAATGCTTTGGCTGAATAACATTAAGAAATCAGTGGAAATTTGGTGGTAAAATAATAACCCCGATTTGCAGTTACAGCTTTCATGTGTTTTGGCTCTCCAGCAGTTTTCAACTCTTTTTACACAAGCAGGCAGCTCAGCTTTGCGTGATGGTTTGTGACCCTCCATCTTCCTCTCGATGACATTTCAGAAGTTTCCTGGAGTAAATCGCAGTGCTCTGTTATTTTTTTTTTTTTCCCCAGAGCTGTACTGTATATTTTCTTTTTTCTTTCTTTTGATGTAATCAAAACGCAGGTTTAGTCCACGAAACACAAGTGTAAGTGAAAAGGCTGGAAATTGATGGCTGCCTTAATTCATACTTTTTTTTCCCGTTCCTGCTTCAATCCAAACATCGTGCAGCTGCCAGAAAGCGATTAACTCTAACCTGAGCTTCAAGCCCTGGATTAAGTCATGTGGACACGTTTTTGTTTCTGCAGACAAAAATCTCCCCAACCGAATATTTGACCGGTATTATTGTACCAGCTACTGCTGCGTTTAGAAATATTTCAATAATTTATTTAAACGATTGTGCTCGACTCACGTTACCCAACATTTATTAGACACTCGTGTTCACGTCGTCCTCGTAGGCGAACGCCGACTGTTCAGACGACGCTCCTCCTGACTACGAGCTGTCCGTCGGCGGCCCTCCCACCAACCCTGCGACCGCGGGCAGCGACGTGACCGTGAGCGAGAGCTCCATGGCGCTGGACCGCCTGCCTCACCTTTACCACGAGCCCGAGTCTCTCACGCAGCTTGAAGTGGGCCCACGCATTGCCAGCAGTGAGTACTCTCAATCAATCAATCAATCAATCAATCAATCAATCAGTCAATCAGTCACACAGTAACTGACTTATTGCAGAAAGAAACAAAGGTACTTTAGGTACTACATGTGGCATTCATAACTGCATAAAGTACCAGGAACCGGCTGCTTCAGGTCCGGTAGCGAATCTTCTAATCATCGGTTGAATCAGGGGGTGGAGCTACCAGCATCATTGGTTACTTCTGATTGGTTACCACATCACAGCTTTCCATTACAGTGTAAACACTTGTACATGAAACAGAACATCGAACAAGTAGGTTCAAAACCCAAAAACCTCTTCAAGGGAAAGCTCCATGGTTACATGTTTAATAGTTTAATCGATTTATGCAGTTTAATCAGTCTTTTCAAGATTCAGTCAAGTCAAGACGAGACCAGGGAAGGACGCATTAGACGTCACCTACTGGATCCCAATAAACAACAAAGAAGAATCCACTGAATCAAAGTTTGATTGGGAATCGTTTCACACTTTTTGAACAGTCTCGGTAAACTTTTAAACGGTAAGTTCTGTGTAGAAAACGCTTCCATCTCCTTCGTTTTGCGTTTTGAGTATCGCTTCTTCTCCTACAACTTTTAAGGTTATGGGTCATACAATACCGCCATCTACTGGACCGGAGTGTGGCGCAGAAGATCGGCACGGAGAAAGTCAACAACGCAAGTCGCGCGGCGTTTCAATGATGATTAGATACGTCTAGTAGTTTGTAATACTTTAAAACATGTAAGAAATATACAGTAGCTGCTTGAGACAAATCAGAATTGAAGGAATTGTGAAAAAAAAAATTTTTTTTAAAAGGCAAAGCCCTAAAATCATTTCAAATCGTATTGTGATTCACAGCGCTATTCGATAGAGCACTGGTCAAAGTGCTACGTTAAACACTTCGATGCTAATTCTTATAAATCGCGACATGATAATAAACATCCTCGTTAGTTTCCGTTCGTCTGTATTAATTACCCGACTAGGTGTCTCTCTGGAATGTTCCTGCACCAATATTTACAGTCACAACATCACCTGTGTTAGGGAATTCCTAACATGCTAACGTGCGCCAATCGGGCCGCGGTAGCCTGCCGAGCGTTTACCTTGGGCCTGGTCCACTTCCTGTCACCCGGGCCAAGATTCTACCCAAAGCAGTGTGAACACACACCCAAGACGTTAGAATGAACACGGTGTCCCGGAGAGAAGACGAGGTGAATAGTGGCTTTATGTTCCCGTCTAGTTCAGTACGGACCGGATACCTCAGTCATTACTCGAGTGAAGGTTTCCATTCAGCAGCTTGGTTTTAACAAGACCACCATAATGGTGGATTTATGTTCTGTGCCATGAACGCAAGAGTTAGGAAAGGAGTATGTCCAAAGAAAACCATGCGCACGTGGCCAAGTGAGAGGAAAAAGAAAGAAAGCGATGGTTTTCACGCAGCATGGAAAAGCCAAGCCAGAGTCAATTTGCATTGATTTCTACAGATCCATTAAGGGTCATGTGGTGCGCGGTTTATGAACTGTTTCTCTGCATCCAAAGCCAAACAGCTGTCGAAGCCATGTGTGTTTTAATTCAGTTCAACTCAATTCAGGTTTCAGTGCTCAGCTTCAGAGAATAAAAAAAAAAAAAAAAAACTTTTTAAAGTGTATGAAATAATGTGCATGATTATAAATGATCAGATTGTCCCCGACGGTGCCTAAAGGGTGCCTGAACTGAAGCGTTAAAATAAAAAAGAGCCACAAAAATGGTGGATATTATTAAAGATCGGCTTTTTATATATAAAAAATAATAATAATAAATTAAAAACACAGTGCAACTGGATACAAAACGGCTAATTTACACACGCGCGGCATTCACGCGGATGCTCGTGTTTCCTGAGTTGTGCTTTTAAGTCCGAATGCGAAAACAACATACACACTCGCATTACTACAAAGATTAGTCGGATCTGTGCTATTAGAGCTTTTCAACTAACGATCAACTAACGACGCGGCTGTGTGTGTCAGAACAACCATCAGAGCCACAAGTGTTTCTTCGGCTCAGTTGCTGGATAAAGGTCACCCAGTTTATCTCTGTCGACTGCACAACAGTCCCAGCTCACAAGCTCTGACACTGTTTACACTCTTATCTGCTGATGAGGTTCAGAAGCCTGAAGGTTGTGAGCTGATTGAGTTTCCTCATATCAGTGTATGTTTACTTCCACACAGCGAGAAAATCACATTTCAAACACTCAGTTTTTCTGAGCTCGTTGGTTAAGACGTTGGACCACTGAGCGGAAGGTCATGAGTTTAAACCCAAGAGCTGATAAGGCGCTATTGTTAAGCCCGTGAGCACGTGAGCCCCTAACCCTTAAATTACAGTACTGTGCAGAAGCAAAGTAAAGTCTTTATTTTGTCACATACACATTACAGCACAGTGAAATTCCTTCTTCGCATATCTCAGCGTAACAGGGGTCAGAGCGCAGGGTCAGCCATGGTGCAGCGCCCCTGGAGCAGTTAAGGGTTACGGGCAACAATGGGTCACAATGGCAACCTGGCTGAGCTGGGAATCGAACCGCCGATCTTCCGATCAGTAACTCAGTGCCTTAGTCGTCTGAGCCACCCACCGCCCTAGAAGTCTTCGCCCTAGAAGGATGTGTGTGTGTGTGTGTGTGTGTGTATATATATATATATATAAGGTCACTGAGGCACGCAAACCCCCTGACCACAATAAGGTGGCAATCCCTCAGGGGGGAAAGTGAAGAAAAATAAAAATTTAATAAATAAAACAAAATAAAATATCCTTAATCCAGATTTTATCAATCAAGGACATAACATTTATCTTAGCTGGATGGTCTCATTCCCAAAAACGTTTAACCTAAAGTAAGACTTAACACACTATAACTAGAATATTTACGAAACTGAAAGATTGTATTATGAATAATAAAAAAAAAACTAAATTAAAGCAGATGGGCTATAGAACAGATCATGTTATGTTTTTTTTTTTGTATTTCCTATTTTTTTATTGTTTTGCTGAAATTCGACACGACAAAGCGTCGTCACGTCAACTACTGACTTTGTTGCATTAATTGCTTTTTACTGGGATTAAAAAAAAATGTTTAAAGAAAAACAGCATTTATGTCCATGTGTTGAAGACTTTTGCGCAGTCCTGTGTGTATAAATGAGAGAGGTGTGTAGAGCTCCAGCTGCCAAATGCCAGCAGTATAAGTGTACGTGGTTTGAAAGTGTGAGATGCACATTGTTTATAGAGTTGTGAATGCATAGAATAGTTAAAAAGAAGGGGAAAAAAAAGCTATAATTATCTGGTGCGCACCAGAAACTTCCAAGTGCTCACCCAAAAGTTTCTGTTGCACACCAGATAATTAGGCCTTGTTCAGACTGCAGATAAATCCGATTTGATCTTCATCCAGTTCTAATTTTTAGGACCGATTGTCCACACTGTTGTCAGATTTAGTCCTGTTCAGACCGGCAGCCCAAATCCAACACGCTGTCGACTTGCACTGGTTGCTATAGTAACGACGTCGGAAGCTCACATACAGCATGATGCAGTTTCCTCATGTATATTTATATATTTCCTCCAGCCTGTTTCTGGCTTTACCTGTACCGATGCATCCCTGCAAAGCGCCATCAGACATTTCGCCTCACCCTCTGTCCAGAGACTATTGTTCTCCGTTTCCATGCTGCAGACACGCCCGGCACTCTTCCTGAAAACACGTTTCATTTTTAGCTGCACAGAAAAATTCAAGGGCGTGGCTTTGACATATTTAGCAGCAGTAACGCACAAGCGGAAATGAAGGACTTTCCACAACCTCCTGAAGTCTCCCTGATTTCGAGTTTTTCGACCAAGTGTCCACGTCCATAGCACGTGATCATGTAAACGCGAACGTCCGTGTCAGTGTCCATGGACAGTTTGAAATCAGGTTTGAGCGGGTAGAGTGTACAGACAGAGACACGTCTTTAGGAATCTGATTTGAATCTGATTTCAGACCACCTCTCGATGTGTTCCAGATTAGATTTGCAAAAATCTCATTTAAATTTACAGTGGAACCTTGGATTATGAGCATATTTTTGTTCCAGAAGTGAGCTCGTGTTCCAAAACACTCGTAAACCAAATCATCATTTCCCATAAGAAATAATGAAAACTCCAATTACTTGTTCCACAGCCCCAAAAAATAAATACATAAAAATAATTAATGCAATCTATAAAATGAAAATAAAACAAATTAATCTTAAAAAAAAAAAAGTACGAATAAATCCTGACAGATAAGTGTTTCCATTGGTATGCGCAGTGTGTGTGTGTGTGTGTGTGTGTGTGTGTGTGTGTGTGTGTGTGTGTGTGTGTGTGTGTGTGTGGAATTAGCCCGTTCAGGTGCTAGGTGAGAAGGTGAGAGAGTGACGCTCTGTGTCAAAATAAGAGTCGCATGCGTGATAAATGATACTCGGCGCTCATAAACTAATACTTACTCGGTTTCCGAATAAAAAATTATTAAAAATCTTTGTTCGGTTTGCGGAACACTCGTAAACCACGTTACTCGCAATCCGAGGTTCCACTGTATTATTATTATTTTTTTTTTTTTTTTTAATACGGACCCAGACGTCTTCCTGGTTTCCTTTTAAACAAGGTCAGCTGACCCTGCTGCGTCACCGGGATTCCCCTCACAATTTGGAAGTGCAGTCTCGCGAGAGTGTGATGCTGAACCGAAACATCAAACCTGTGTGTGTGTGTGTGTGCGTTTTTTTTTTTATGCTTTACGTGGTACATTTGGGTCGAAGGTGTATAAGATTCACTTTGTCGGACATATGAACAAATCCCACTTATGAACATGTTCACAGAATGGAAGATGTTTATAAGTTGGTGAAAGCAATCTCATTCCAAACTGATTTCAATCTGAATATGCCACCATCAGATTTTTATTTATTTATTTATTTTTACTCATACATTCGTACCATACAGCTTTTTTTCACTTGAACTCTCTGTTGAAAGAACACAGAAAGCCCAAGTTGAGCTTTTCTATCATTTATTTTTGAAAAGCTCCTTTATGAAAATATTGATGGTTAAAAGTGCAATATACATAAAATTGGGAAAGAAATTCACATTATTCACAGGCAACTTGTTTTAGAGTTAAAAATATTAAAACTACACTCATGGTGGGTTGGACATTCCCGGACCCTACTTTGGGAACTGATGGTGGAGCAGATATTTCCACTTCATCTTGTTCAGAAACACCAAAACACTCCACGTTTGCTCGGTACTGACGTGCTAAGTTTGCCGTGACCGCTGCAGCCTGTTGGTCTCTCAGGACTGGTTTGCCCGTCTCTCCGCAGATGCTGCTAGTCTCAGTCTGGCGTTATCTCCTCGTTATCTCTATTTGCACATGCGGTCCTCTTTCCTGTGATCTCACGTCCAGGCATCTTGGCTAAGGTTTTAGATTTCTGTCTCGGGTCGTGCTGTCACATCAAAGACCTCGTGTGTGTTCCGTGGTTCGGAATGAAACACATCCGTATCGGCTCTTGGCCCAAAGCAATTTCCATAAAAGTAACCTCATTATTTATTAAACGTCATACGTTTGAGCCATGTGAGCACTCTCACTTCATGTAAGCTACAGTAGTTTCCGTTACTGCTTAAATTATAACAGCTATAAATATTCCCTCATTACACGTATAGTCGATGTAAAAATCATCTTTACATGTTACTGGGAAGATAAGCAAGTCAAAAAAAATCTCTCAATCTTAAGACTTTCCCAGACTGGAAAATGTAAAAGTAAAAGCTTTAATTCTTATTGTCACAAAGCACCAACACTGGAGACTCCTTCCATTAATGTCAAACTAACATTTCCGGTGAAAGCTTCACCGTTGTTATTTATTATGTATTAGATTTCTATTATGTGAAGTCCCAATGTGCCTTAATGTAATCCTCGATGGTGGTGAAAACTTTATATTCTTTATAGTCAAGTTCAAGTCAAACTGGGACTCGTGGATGATACGGTGATGAGACGCTCGGCCGCAGTAAAACATCTGAGCGGTGAAAACATTTTAAAGAAGGCCGTACATCCGTGGATGACGATCACGGCCGAGGTGGCTTAGAGCTCACTGCAGTCGTTCCCGTGAACATTCAGCGAGCAGAACGTCTGATACTTGAAAATCGACAGATAACTCGTTGCAGTAGTGGATAACTGATTGTGTGAACTGTACACACAGTCATTCACCAACACCACTTGCCCGTACAGTCCTGACCTGGGCAAACATGAAAGGAGATCCTGGGAGGCCGGGGTTTCACATGTCAATCGAAGCAATCGAAAGTCCTGGTTTGACTCGAACGCTCGACAAAAGATCGATACCCATTGCTTATTTTCAGCAGACTTCTGCGTTGTGTTCTGTATCTGTAGTTCCTAATAATCTCCCATTTCCCAGGCTAACAGGAGCTTAGGAAAGCACTAACGCTGTGTTCTTGGGTTTTGCTTGCAGCTACTTTCCCATCCGCGCGGATCAGCATGCTGGCTATCAAGCAGGTTTACCGCGTCACTATCTTTCATTGTATGTTAAAAAAAAAAATATATCCGGTTGTTTTGCTGAGCGAGGAAATCGCCACAGGCGCACCAACAGCAACAGCCGTACGAAAAGTCTGCATTGCACCAGAACTCATCAAAAATGGATAGCTCCTGCATATTCTCTTATACAGCACGGCTTTACACTGATCTGATGCTTATGTTGTCCCAGAGCAGTGGCATCAAACGCATAAAGGGATAAAAGATAAGCTCGGGAAGACCTTGCTCAAGACAAAATGTCCGTTCCAAATTTCCATTTTCAGACTCCCATGAGTTCACTCAACACACACAGTGTGACGTCCATATTCATCAGGGCGCTTTTCTTGATCCGAGCTCATGTATTTCCTCCTTTTCTCTTGTTCCTGAGCATCCTGTTTGTGCACCAGTATTCTGAGCTACACGCTGTAGATGTAGGTCAGATAACGTTTTAGCGCGCAGCAGGAACGGGTGCGGACACGGCCAAGGTACAGCTTGACCTCGTTCTCTGCTGTAGGTTCAGCCTGATGATAATCTCGATGAGATCTCTGCTGCGTGTTCGTGCGTGCTAATAAAGTGCTTATACTGCATGTCCTGTAAAGCCACCTCAACCACCCGACGTTTTCATGGGATCGGCACCGCTCAGCATCACCGTAGGTCAGTCATGAGAGTGGACGCGATAGTGTTAAACCTGGTCAAAATTCCAGCGATTGATGTAATTGTATAGACCAGGGGGTCCTGAAAAAAATGAATGATATGAGACAAACTGGTTTGAAACTACCTGCAGGTAGAATAAACGTCCGTTCTTCTGTCCAAGGTTCAGTTTTCATAGTCTACTTTCCTTTTCTTGGAGTGAGCCGTGCTGTGTCGTGCTTTCGGCTCCGTTTCTTCCACGAAATCTGTCTATACTATAAACTGTCGCACTGATGGGCTCTGTTGAGTGATGTGTATAGCCACGCCCACCTCAAGGGGAAAAAAGCGCAAGAAATGTCACGTTGTCCGCCATTCAGCGATGCTTGATATAGAATAGTAGCATCCGCTGTTAAATGGATAAGAATGTTTTCTGTTGTGATGATAATGGCAAATAATAATGGATAATATAATAGATCTTCATATTTTATATATATTTCAG
Source organism: Clarias macrocephalus (assembly GCA_011419295.1). Lineage (NCBI taxonomy): Eukaryota > Metazoa > Chordata > Actinopteri > Siluriformes > Clariidae > Clarias > Clarias macrocephalus. Next base: position 16,588 of record JAAGKR010005646.1, read on the forward strand.
TTTTTCATTTTGTCTCCTGCTTTTATGTTCCATCATGTAACATTTGGCAACAGAAGGTGCTCTTTCCTTTTCCAGTCCTTATTTTCTATCCGTTATTCATTTATTTATTTATTTATTTATTTTAAGGTTTAAAGGCAAGCACTTGTGTTTAACTGCTAACTTTGTTTTCAAATTTGATTCGGTAGCAGTAATGTTTATTTGTTTGATTTGTCTCAAGCTAATTTATTTCTTTATTTCTATTTGTATTATTATTATTATTATTATTATTATTATTATTATTAAAAACGACTTAAACTAATCTAATAATCATAAAATTACTGAATAGGCGATATTCACTCAAAATGAATGTAAGTCCTTCCAAAGCTGTGTATGTTTTTTAAAAGAAATTCGTCAATTGTAAAATTATTTTAAAATCGACATGTTTCTTAAAAAATAAAATAAAATAAAATGTTATTACCATATTATGACTGTTGTAACTTTACCCTAAATAATTTAAAAAGTGTCAATTGGTTTTAAATCATAAAACAGACCTATTGATTAAATTAATCGATTCAGCCAACAAAAGATCGATTTCAAATTTCACAGCTCCAGTCTAACCACCGTTGGGGAAATTGGAAAAAAAAAAAAGTGTGACCTCAGAGTGAAACCTCTTTCCCTGTGCAGAGTAGTTACGGAGCTACTGTGTACTATACTTTGGTATAGAGTGGTTTAAGAAAGTGCAGAACTTTAGCCACCATCAATCCATCAATAGCAGCAGAAAAAGAGAGAGAGAGAGAGAGAGAGAGAGAGAGCGAGAGAGCGAGAGAGCGAGAGAGAGAGAGAGAGAGAGAGAGAGAGTGAGAGAGCGAGAGAGAGCGAGAGAGAGAGAGAGCGAGAGAGAGAGAGAGAGCGAGAGAGAGAGAGCGAGTGAGAGAGAGCGAGTGAGAGAGAGAGAGTGGGAGAGAGCGAGAGGGAGAGAGCGAGAGGGAGAGAGCGAGAGGGAGAGAGCGAGAGAGAGCGAGAGAGAGAGAGAGACCGAGAGCAGCCAACAGCCATGACGACATAACGAGGACGTTACATGGCAGTAACTGTACAGTGATGTTACTGAATCCTGTCTCTGCTGTTTTTTCATGAATCATCGATGAGCTGCTGAAAATATTGTTTTGTTTAAGCTCTTTAAAGCCGCTGTCCAGATGTTGCTTGTTCCATTCGTCCCGCGCCAGCACACACACGCATTACAGTTATGTGAAGTGCATAATAATATATTCTGCTCTGCTGTGAGCCGACGCGTACAGAGTAAAACAAAATCATATATTATAATAATAATAATAATAATAATAATAATAATAATATTGAGTAGATGAAATAATAAAATAGTGAAATAGCGTGTAGAGTAATTCCCAGTGCATTATTGTACAACGTAAATGCTAAAATCCAAGCATAAACAGATGAAATATGTTTATATATATATATGCAGGTCAGTAGTGGTTGCGGTGCTGATTTGTTTATCGGTGCTGTTTTCAGCTAATAAAGTAACCAAGGGGATTTAATGGAAGAAAAGGATTCAATAGATAGAAGATATAATCGTCAGGTTTCATGTCACTTTTATGCCTGCTTTTGGTTTATTTAAATTTTTTTTATTTTATTTATTTATTTTTTATTAGGATGATGCTGAATATGTTTTCTTGCCTGGTTTCATCTCTTCCTGTTTGTTTGTTTTTTTCCTGTTATCCTCCAGGCGAGCACCAGCCTCCTCTGAGCAGCGACTCGGACACGTCGCTCATCCTGCCGGTGGAAGTTAGCCTGTCTGACGTCGAGCTTTCCGCCGAAGCCGCCCAAGACGAGGCCAAGTCCTGAGTCGCCCAGTCCAGTGGCTACTACAGCGTTAGAGGGGGCTCCTATGGAGCTGAATACAGACCAGGACCAGGATGATGGGGGGGAAGAGGGGGGGGGGGGGGAACAAACAACAAAAGAACATAAGCAATACTTTCTCCCATATGGCCTCACTGAGTCACGGAAAAAAAAAAAAAAAGATTCTTGCTCTCTCTGGTCGCAGCAGGTCGGTTTTGATGTCTCTTCTTTATTAGTTTTTCATTACCACGATTTGGGGGCGGGGTTTGGGCATAAAGCACACAGCGAGTTTCAAGATAGCAGATTTGACTGCTCGAAGGAATTCTGCCTTGTAAAACTTTTTTCTCGTGGGATCACTGCCAATATATACATACCTATATATATATATATATATATAAATATGAATATATTCCAGAATGGATATAACTGATTTATACATGTACACGAGTATGTCTAGCTGTGACCAGCGTACTGCATTTTGTGTCCGAAGCAGTCCGAGTGCAGCCCAAATAACTGACAAATACAACGTCGTCGTTTCGTGTCTCAAGTCGTCCGCTTGAGCTCTCAGCAGTGCTCGCCTTCGTAGCATCTCTGAAACTATGGCTGCACAACGCTTTCGCCGTCCGAGTGGTGCGGCCCGAGAAGCACAAACCATGAGTGAGAAATGTAGATTATTTCAGAAACCTCGCTTATTATTGAGAATGTTCGGCTTCCGTTAACTATTACGCCTTTGTTTAAACAAAAGAAAAATTTCAATTTAACCTTCGTTCGTAGCGATTGTGTCCTCTGAAGTGCCACTTGAGCTCGTGAAGCTGAGATTTCGTCACGTTCATCCTGGCGCTCCAGCGATCACGTTGTTGAACGTTTTTTTTTTTTTTTTTCATTTTTCATCTTCCGCTCCGTTCCAAAGCATCAAGTCTTTTCACACAGCTCAAGCTCAGCACCCTGGTCCCTATAAAAATTATTTCCCAGTCGTACCTTTTTTTGATACGCCAGCATGCCGGCGGTTTTGCTATTTCACAGCGCGAACGCGTCGGCTCGAACGGAATCATCGACGATTAACGTCGCAGAGTTTCACATACGGAGAGCAGAAGTCTAAAGCACGACTTTTATTTTAATAACAAAGTTTTATTTTTCTAATAAGGTTTTAAAAATATTCGATCAGGCCCTGTTTACAGTCAGTAAGGCGGTCGGGGACATATCAGTCAGATATCAGTCCTCGATTTCATTTTATTATCTGAAGAAGGATAGAATTATTTATCGCGTGTCAGCGTCCGTGTTTCAGTTGGACACGTGTCCAGGTGTTGGTCTGAACCTGTAACCGTGTCCTTGTCCTTCTCTGTGTTTTAATCAAGCATTTATTCCACTAGCATTCATGACATAAGTGCATCAGAGTTGTTGCTTTTTGTTCCTTTTTTTTTTTTCTTTGCCTGATTCATTTTCATCACGCGTTCTCGCACATGTTCCGCAATTTAGTATATTATTATAGTTTCTCTAGCAGTTTATTAACTCTAGCAAAAGCAAGCGTTCCTTTCTTCCCCCAGCTTCTTGTGCGCTGTTATGCGTCCAGTAGGTTCCCCGCCGGCTCTCAGACCACGAGGCGCAGGACTGTCCGCGTTAATTATTGTACACTGAATAAGTGCGGAAAAGACCCGGCCCTGGAGGAGCTGTGTGCCGGCGGTGGGAATTTATGAACCTCAGAGGAGAAAAAGAATGAAACCACTTGCGGTTATTTATTACGTGGTGTAAAACTGTTTTTTTGACCTGTCGCGTTGGTGAAGCAGAGCAGCAAATCTCACAGTAATAGACACGGAACAGCTGGAATAAACAGGACTTTTTACATTCCGTTCTCTCTTTGGAAATGGAAAGTCAGAGCCGATAGTTACGGCGGTTATGACATCTGAGGAAATTCACACTACAGAGAAGAAGAAAGAACTTCTGTTTTTCTTTACCAGCGATGCCATGGAGAGCCATGTTGGTGTGATGTCACATGCCGAACTCAAGGAGACAAGTTGAGCAGAGGGATTTAGAATTTGTCATGTAGCCATGTTACTTGCCCTTTCATATTCAAAAGCCCCTGAACCCCCTTTTCCGACTGGAGAAGCTCCGATTTCTGTCCATCCCACAGTCTGTGCGTGCGTCTGAGGTCTTCTTCAGCATGACGTCTTATGAATCGGTGGTTAAATGTTTGTTGGATTATCATTAGAGCCAGCAGATAAACTGATCGGATTTTGGAATCGATCAGGTCAGGAGTAACAGTATAGCAACTGTATGTTTTTTTATTTTAAAAAATACAAAAGATAAAAAACTATAACTTTTCATTCCAAAAGCTTTATGTAACACGTTATGTCACGTACACGTGCGCAGTCAGGAATTCAAGACATATTTTTTGGCTACCTGTCATTTTTTTTTTCTTTTTGCGCTCCGTCCGTGCTTGTATCTATCCGAGATTCGTGTCAGTCTGAAGAACGAGTGGTTGAATGTTTTTAGGATTTCTATGGCGTTATCACTGTAACCAGCAGATGCACTGAGTAGTTTTTGGAAAATGAACCAACAGTTCAGGGTTTTTTTGTTTTGTTTGTTTTTTTTTTTTTAATCACTTCCTCCATGTTTGTATACACCGTCTGGTGGGAGAAAAAAATAATTACTGCTTAAGAAGGTTTTTTTTTTTTTTTGCCCTGCATCAAGCAAAGAAAACAACTAAGGATATGGGAAGTGGCAGAGGAACTGTCCGACACATTATGGAAACCTGGAAGGATGCTGCTGCAACTACTCACTATCGACGAAAAGTGGTTGAGAAAAAAAAAGGAATGGAGATTTTGTAAACGCTTGTTGAATGGCATCGTTTAAAAAAAAGGGACCTGAGCATTTCTGTATATGCAAAGGACTGGAACTAAACAGCTGTGTGTCCTTAAGAAAACCACTTGTTAGTGAGAATCGTCTGGAAAAAGTTTTCAGTTTGAGAACTAGGGAGCATAAAAACTGGGCTTTGGAGCGATGGAAAAAAAGGTCATGTGACCTGACGAGTCCAGACTGAGTCTGTTCCAGAGTGATGGGCGTGTCAGGGTGAGAAGGGAAGCGCATGAAGCGATGCTCCCATCATGCATAGTGTCCACTGTACAAGGCTCTGGAGACAGTGTTATGATCTGGGGTCGCTTCAGTCTAACCCCAAATCCACCAGCACGAAACCGATGATGGAACAAATTAGCGCTGAAGGTTTTATTGGTTTTATTGGTTTTCTTGTTGGACCAGGTGCCAGTTTCACCGATATTTAAAAGGATAATGAAAAGCCAGTTTCGTTTAATATTTAACAGTAAGTCAATAAGCACAAGGTTTCATAATGCAGGACTGTAGACGAGAGGGTTTAGTTTCCCCTGCTTGTTTTTAATCACACATTATATTACTGTACATCTTCATTCAAATGTCATATTATATGATTATGTTATTTGTTAACTAACGACGTTGATGTGTTTATCATGGTGCTCATTGTGTGTGTAATTTATCATGAAGAGAAACTTTTCCTTCCTGCTGATCCCTCACACAGCTCGCAGTAATTCAGGTTGTGTAGCGCAACTCTGAGTCTGGAGGCTTAGATTAGATTATGTAATCGCACAGGGTTCGGCACTGACCGCCAAATCTTCTTTAGTCTGACAAATGGCTTACTGTGTGTGTGTGTGTGTGTGTGTGTGTGTGTGTGTGTGTGTGTGTGTGTGTGTGTGTGTTTAGAGAAGCAGGCCTTGTGAGCCAGTAAGAGGCCCGTCTTGAATGAAGCGATCGACGATTGTAGCATCTACTACACGCAGGGTTTGTTTTGTCTGTTAAATCCATTCCTACTGCAAACTCGTGCACGAATGTTCAGCATTTCCACTAATCCTCATCACATTTTTCTTCTACTTTTAGTGAAATAAACCAGATATTTATATATTTAAATTGCAAACGAATTGAGTCGTTTATGCTTTCATGTCAGACGGATACAGTACGTGTGAGCCCCCTTCCATGGTTCTACTGAGAATGAAGGAAGATCTGAGATCCTCCGAGGTGGTTTAGCAGCAGAGTCTTGCTTTTCTTTTTGTTTCTTTTTTTCACTCAAATGACTACGGGCCTCATTTTTCAATCTGTTTATAAAGCTGTCGAATTATTCTCGTAGGAAAAAACAAAAAAAGGATAAAATCCAGCCAGATTCAGAAAGGTTCCTTAAAGCCGATGTTGCAAAAACGACAATAAAACGGCCGAGTGAGTTCGCTGAAAAGATATTTACATTTTGTGACACTTGGTTCTTCGCGCTCAGAGAGCCAAATATTACATTAAAGACCACTAAAGCCAAGTGCGCACTACACAACTTTCAAAACCTCATACGCACTACAGGAGAGTTGCACTACACACACACACACACACACACACACACACACACACACACACACACACACACACACTACACTAGGAGGAATCCATGCCGGTGTGCACCTCGTCATCTCCGAATCCCACTTTGAGCGCCAACGTGGCATTTTGACACCGATCGATATTATGTATCGACATGAAGGAAAATTGTGGAGTGGAGATATTAGTCAACTATTTTAGTAATCATGTCATATTTGTTTTTCTTTTCCTACATTCCTAACAACCATTTGAGTTCATTTCGCTCTCGTACGCTTGCATACACACTGTTCAAAATGAACCAACAGTTCAGGGTTTTTAAAAAAAATTTATTTGTTTGTTTGTTTGTTTTTACACTGTCTGGTGGGAGAAAAAAAATAATTACTGCTTAAGAAGGTTTTTTTTTTTTTTGCCCTGCATCAAGCAAAGAAAACAACTAAGGATATGGGAAGTGGCAGAGGAACTGTCCGACACATTATGGAAACCTGAAAGGATGCTGCTGCAAGCAGCATGGACATTCAGGGATCCGCTGCGTGTGAGCTCAGATGGGTTTGTTTTCCTGCCAGATCCTCACCGGTAGTTTTTCATGCGCTGTGCTTGCAGCTATCGCAGACGGACTCCGTGTTACACAGTTTGTCGCTACTTGAAAACACCAGCAGTCTGGGGAAACTATGCAGCTTGATGTGACCACAGGAATCCACGATGTGGCTGCCGATCACCAAAATGAGTCTGTGCCTGGATTATTATGTAGCGTGCTCTTGTCTTTTGTCTTTTTTTTTTTAATTGCTTTCTTTTGAGCCATTAACATGAAAACTGTGGAATAATTTTCATTATGTTTGTGTGCGTAATTATAAAGGGTAAATTATTTAAACCTGACTGTATGAGGTACTCCAGCTTGAAGGACCAGAGGGAGTGGTAGCTTTGAGTTACTGATTAGAAGGTTGGTGGTTCAAGCCCCAGCTCCAACAGGTTGCCATTGTTGGGCCCTTGAGAAAGCCATCTGCTCCAGCGGTGACGTATCATGGCTTACCACAATTACATTGGGATATCCAAAGAAAGAATTTTACTGTGCAGTAATGCATATCAGCAGCATGGTGGCTTAGTGGTTAGCACTGTCGCCTTGCACCTCCAGGGTCAAGGTTCGAGCCAGGTTTCATTCCTGCCTCTGTGTGCATGGAGGTTTCCTCTGGGTCCTCTGGTTTCCTCCTACAGAGACATGCAAATTAGGCTAATTGGCGTTCTCAAATTGCCCGTAGTGTGAGTCTAAGTGTGTGTGTGTGTGTGTGTGTGCCCAGTGATGGATTGGCACCCCGTCCAGAGTTCACCCCGCCTCATGCCCTAAGTGTCCTGGGATAGGCTCCGCCCCCCCACGATCCTGTACACAAGATACAGCGATATAGACGATGAGTGAGTGAGTAATGTATGAATGAAAAATAAAGAATTTACTTAATTAACTCCTCAATTTACAATCAAACTCAACTTTTCCAATAAATTATAATCTATTTACAAAAAAAATCTCTTTTTGTCCAGTTTGATAAATGAGGCCCAATAAGAGTGTAAGTAACAGTGTGCTGTTGTACCGTACCTTCCGTTCAGCATTTACACCACCGTGGTCCTCGACACTTCATCATCATCATCATCATCATCATCATCATCATCATCATCATTTCAGTTAAGTTTGTGTCCACGCCCTTTCAGAAAAGCACTTTATCTCCATGACGGAGAGACGGTTCCTTAAAACCCGAGGCCTCCTGATTACACTGAGCAGGGTGATTCCTTAATCCCGTAGCACAAGTTGGTTCCTGTAGGGCTAGCGGTTTGCGTATGGCACACGTTTAGGCGATCGTATCCGAGCTCCATCCGGGCCGTCAGTTTATTCCCCTTTGAATGACCATGAGTTTTAAAGATTGTTAAACTTGTACACAATCTCCAGCAGAGTTTAACAGTGTTGCTATTTTGTTATATAGAGGACAGTGTAAATATATTCCGCCGTCTCGGTATACTGTTCTAGTACAACGTTGCACGTGTTTGAGTCTTTGATTGTGAGGTACAATAAATTTTATTGCAATTTGTTTTCCACATCTCTGTCTCGAGTCTTATTTATACATTCAGTGTGTACAGGCCTAATGGTTTTTTTGGTTAAACATTCACCTAAAATTTAGCTTCAAATTTGTAAAGGTCAATTTGTATAAGATTCCTCGTTTCCAGCAGCTAACGTACTGTACGTAACTGAATGGTGACAACGGATTCCTGTTAATGCTTAACACTTAGTGATTAGTGGTGGTTTTGTTTTGAGCTTCATGTCATCACTTACTGCAACAGATCAATGGTGAGTAAACAAACACAAACATCTCCATCACATGACGGGTTGCTCTCTAATCAGTCCAGCGTGATAAAATAAACAAAAAAATCTATAGAAAGTTGAAATAAATACTTTATTTTCAGAGCTAATTCTCTAGTCCGATGAGATACAATTCGCTAAATACCAGGCCTGTTCAAGTAAAACCGAGACTTTTGATTGTGCAGAATAACAGAACACAGTCCTAAAAGTAAAATCTCCCCTTACCTCTCTGTATAATCCACTGATACATTAAGCACCAGGTGTTCCACTCTCAGATGAAGAAAGCACAAAGTTCTCTCTCTCTCTTTCAGGTCAAGAATCCTACAGATGCATTTTGTAATTTCTTTGTCTTATATGCATTTTGGCGGTGGGTCAATACTCCAATTTTAATGTGTGGTCCTATTCAAGAGAACACGTTACATAAAGTCAACATAAAAATAGTTTTCCTTGCTTTCCAGTTCCCCGACTGAATTATGTAGCGTGAGCTGGATCAATTCATATAGCAGCATTTGTGCAAACCAATTACTTTCTACAATCTTGTGAGGATCCTGGTGGTGATGGTGAATATATAACTATAATATTATATTACACCGGTACTTTGGCATTCAAATTTAATCCGTCCTTAAGATGGAATTTTGTATTGTAAAACGCATTGTCCCATAGGAAATAATGTAAATGCAGATAATCCGTTCCAGCCGCCCAAAATTATTACCAATATTACCAGTTTCCAACACTATAATCATATTTCTGCATATGAAAACAATAAACACATTTAGAAATTACATGCCAATTATATCAAATATGAAATAATAGACATTAAACCTGACTTAATTTATGATTCCTCTCAGCAACTGCTGGTTCAAAAACCAAACTGAAAGCAGCTCCCTTTTCTTCTTGATGACATGCTTGGGACCCCATGGTGCTATGTCATTCATTAAATCTAGCACAAAATGCAAAAACTCCACACAAAAAAACTTGCTTCACTTGGCTTTCCACTTGCTTCCACTTTGGCAAACAAGTTTTGGACTACTCCCAGATGTACACGCGCTTTGTATGCCGAATCAAAATCAAAAGTGAAATCGCAAAATTTCAGTTCTTAAAACGAATATTCATGAGGCAGTGCGGTCTTATGCCATGGTAAAATGTCTAATATGTTCAGACCACTTGTGACCTGCGTTCAATCACGTTGAATTGATGTATGCATTTGAATGTCAGTTACCTGATCTTTAAAGATGGTGGGAACAAAAATTTAGATGTATCGTAATTGTTCTTTGTGGCATTTCAGGTATCGCCACACTGACTAATATTTTTTAAAAATTTTTAATACTTTTTGTTTGCATTTGTGGTGGTCAAATGTTGCAGTTCCTCTATAATCCTACAGGTGGTGCAATCTAAACTATTAAAATATTGGCGGGCTGCACAGCATTTATGTGGTAGGATCAAATTATTTGCTAAGGTTGTTTTCAAATCAGTATATTTATAAATCGTGTGTGATATCTATAGTATCGCAATACAGATCAAATCATCGCCTGGGTATCGTGACGATATCGTATCGAGCGACCCCTGCTGATGCTACTGTTCATTGTCTGTTGTAGACTGATTCGTTATCTTGTTTTGTGATGACCCCTGGTATCAATCCTGGGCTCTTTCGTGGGAGATGTACAGTATGTAAAACTGGTGCTGCAAATGAACCTGTAAATTCATTCCTTAACTGTTAATTTAATTCAGCATGGATGTGAATCATGAGCTGATAACCTCAGGAAAAATGGAGGTTCAGAATAACAACAGAGCTTCAGAGTAAACCTTGTCCCTGGCGATATGAGGTGGCAAAGCTAACTCGGTTAGCAGAGCCGATCAATCGCAGGTGTGCGTGAGGATCAGAGCTGAATGGGGTTTTCACCTGGCTGAGAAGTGGCATCACAGGAACATGATGTGACGCCTCATCTCGGAGGTCTAGTGGTCCAGTGTGTTCTTAATGCCGTTCCTCTATATACTGTAACTAGTTTACACCCGAACGAGATGTCATTTCTCCAGGGTCATGTTGTAACCCATAACCACACAACATTTTACACAAGCGAGTCGACATTCAGTGCTTTTGTAACAAAAGATGGCCAAATATATAGGGAATGAGGTAGTTGGCCCGCAAACAATAATGATGTCTGTACATCTAGTGGTAGGAAAAACATGAGTCTGAGATAATGATGTGATCGACAAAGTAATTCAGGTTCATACAGCACACCCTGCCCTGCCTCTCTCTCTCTCTCTCTCTCTCTCTCTCTCTCTCTCGGTGTAGTTATTTCCTGGCAATGTCTTTTGTCTAGAAAAGGTCCTGTTTACTTTCTAGCACACCATTAGTGAGCTTGATCTTTCCACCATGTCACCGGTTTGGCTCTGGGCTAAACATGGGCCATGTGGTGAACATCTGTCAGGGCCACAGAGACTTGGGCGGTAGTTCCAGCTGCGACCCAAAATTGCAACTTTATACTGATGTTTTTATTCAGATACGTTTCCATAGTAACCACCGATAAATTACCAGACTTCAATAAGCTTGTGGTGATGTTTACCCACCATTTTTGGAATGGCTCATGAGCAGGTTTTTTTTTTTATTGCCAAATAAGAAGCAAAGCTTTGTCTGCTATCATGTCATCTTAGTCACATTACACTAAATTAAATCTGTACATAAATGAAATAATGTATAAATGTGTCACTGTGGCACAGATCCAGGTAACAGCAGGCCAAAGTTTAGTCATTAAAATATCAAAAGGACTTTTGATTATGCAGAATAACGGAACATTATTTTGAGTTCCCAGTGTTTCACTAGTGCTTGGACACCATGAAGGTAGAAAGTTCTCTCAGTACACCGGAGCCGTGATCGCGCTGCCTGCTTCATGCCTGAAACCCTGGCCTCCGGGGGAACTCCTGAGCAAAGGAACTCCTTTAATGTTTGCTCAAACTTGTGGAAATGTCTTGGAGCGAGGTCGGGACTGTATGGGAGACGTGCCGATAACTTCCCAGCCTACTTCCCAGTAGTTCTTTCAATTTACGTGAAACAGTACAACATTTTTATGATTAAATCATTTTAGTTGAGTGAATTGAACAAGACCAGTAAAAGACTGAAAGACAGTTGTTACTGCACGAGGGTCGGCAGTTTTTTCGTTAACAAGGAGATGAAGAAAAAATGTCTCTGAAGATCGCAGGCAAGAGTCCATGCAACACCAGCAGAAAGACGAAGACGTGTCTAGTACTCGTTCTCTACAACTATGTGAAACTTTCTGATGCTATAATTACAAACACATGTTGAGATATTGAAAGAAAAAACTGTACCGGTCATTAAACAGCTGGTCCATGGGTTTTTTATTATTATTATTATTTTTTTTAATAGAAATCAGGAACCTCATTTCTGTTCCTGCCGTATCTAAGAATATCTAGCAGTGGCCCAGTTTTATCTTCAGCGCAAACATCATATAACAATGGGGTGTTTATTCTGTGAAGGTTTGATGATGAGGATAAACATGATTAATGCCTGAGGTATTTAGAAATAGATCATCTTTGACAGGCACTTAGAAACTCCTGCCATAAGTACGGTACAATGCTGAAAGCGGTGCATTACACATGCCTTCCTGGCTGCGAAAATATTGATGATGATTCATTCATTTCCTCTGGCTCTCTATTCTCACAGCAAGTGCAGAGCAGAAATCTTCTTTAACTAATAACGATCTAATAACTTTTGCAACAATGCTTTGCCTCTAATCCCTCTCAACAGCAATGTGAAGTTATATATATATATATATATATAAACATATACAAATCTGATCAAGGCTCCGGTGTACTGAGAACACTTTCCACCTTGATGGTATCTAATTTGCCTTTTTTTTTTTTTTTTTTTAACAAAGCATGAGTTGGTTCCTGCCATCGCTTGTGTTAGAGCAGCTCTGAGCAGTTGTTCCTGTCACCAGCCTTTTCCCCATCTCTGTTTAATTTAATAGTAAAGTCGATTCTTTTTGATGGAATCGTCACTATGGAAACGATAACACGCGAAAAAGTACATTACAGTGACTAATGTCAGCGCTACTGTTACAGGAAATTAAACAGCACCTTCTGATCAAGTGAAACTAATCAAAGAATTCAACCATCCTCAGGTACGATTGGCAAATGATTTTGCAGCAGTGTAACACTTAAACCCAGCAGTATTTAAACAGTGTTGTAAATCGAAGCCTGTAAATGGGATTCTAGTCTCAATAGACTCAGATTCCTATTTTAATGCACTGGTTTGTTTTCTAGCCAGCATGCTTTTGAGTCCCTTGATGCCTACAAGCGGAAAGAAACTTTGAGATGATCTGAGAACTAGAAAGGAGAACCCATCCTCCTGTGAGATTAGATAGAGGGAAATTTGACTCCAACGAGTGAGGAAATCCTCAAAGCATGCAGACAAAGTGCAAATTCCACGCACACAGACCCTTGGTGGGACCCGAACCCTCAACTTTGGAGGTACACGGGGTCAGGGGTGGCTCATTGGACTATGCTTTGGAAGATCCCAGGTTCAACCAGCAAGTTGCCACGGTTGGGCCCCCTTGAGCGAGGCCCTTAAACCTCAACTGCTCAGTTGTATAATGAAATAAAAATGTAAGTCACTCTGGATGAGGGCGTCTGCCAAATGTTGTACTGCACAAGGCCACAGTGCTAACCAATAAAAAATATATCGGTCGCATCAATGTCATTACCGTCCTCATAACACATTCGGGAGCAGTGTTGCATTTCTTGTTCAAATGAAGCTTTCTTTACTTTTTGTTGGCCTCAAAAAACAATTCTGTGCTCTGGTTAAAAAATAAAACTGCTCTGGCTGAGGTTCTACCAGATGAAGTTAAAGCTGTACAGTATATGTCTCATTGTCCTTGAAAATAGATGAAAATCACAACATTAAAAGTTATTCTAAAGCACCTTTTAGACGCTCACAGAGACGGCAGTATGTTTTCTTGAAAGTTAAACATTGATGGAGATTTATGGTACTTTGTTCTGATGCCAGTGATATCATCATGGAGAATAAATAATGCTCCAGTTTTTGAACCCGGACCCTGGAGGTGTAAGGCGACAGTGATAACCACTACACCACCGTGCTGCCCAGGGTAATGGTGTATGTGCTCATAGTACCAGAGCCATTGATTAAACGGGAACACTTGCTTAATCACTTTGTCAACATTGATTTTTACACTTTTACATATTTTATTATTGAATTTAATAAATATTTATGTGCAGTTTGATGAAAACCTAGTGCTTGTTCGGGCCTGAAAAAAAAAACTAGTTTTACCTTACAAAAGGTACACAAGATACAGTATATCTAATATCCACAATCGTGCTAGAGTCATCAGAACCAATTTCTGTAGAGCAGAGGTTTGTTTCTCCACAAATATTCTTTTTTGGCCATTTTGTAAAATCAAAAATATATAGTTTTTCTTTTTTATTTTTTGAGCTTGACTTCACGAGAAGTGCACTCTCAGTCCCTCACCGGCTATACGGCTTTATCCTGCATACAGGCTTGCGGGGGCCTGGAGCCTATACCAGGAGACTTAATTGGAGACCTGGATGAGATGCCAATCTATCGAGAAGTACACTACATCCAAAAATGTTTATAAGAGCACAATATTGTAAGATGATTTAAATTGAAGCAGGGCTGAAAGGGTTGGCTTTGTGGTTTGTTGTGGTTAATAGGTTGTTGTGTGCAGTCGTATTTTCCATAGTAAGCTGCTGGGGACCTGGTAGCATGCTGCATCCTGAGGAACACAAGCAGATAAGGTTCCCTGGCATTTTTCCCCCCTAAAAGTGCAGTCACTTTTCTTGCAGTTTTTTTATTTATTTATTTTTTGGCACCATTATTATTTATTTATACTGTTGTCATCACAAAAATGATGCATCAGCAGTGTATATATATATATATATATATATATATTTATTTATTTATTCACACTTCAATTGTTGTTATCTATGCTCTTTTTTATGTATAGTATTATGTTTTTTTTTCTAACTATGTCAGTGTCATGTGACTCATTTTTTGTACATATATTTTTCAAGTAGAAGTGTGTATATACATTTTACTATATGTACATCCAGTGCCACTACTATACGATACTATACTATACTATACTATACTATACTATACTATACTATACGATACTATACTATACTATACTATACTATACTATACTATACTATACTATACAGCATACAATCCCTACAAGCCTGTCTTTGTCCTCATCATTGGAATTTCCTTCAAGATCAATAAAGTATCTATCTATCTATCTATCTTATATATATATTATAGGTAATCTATATGGAATTACACTATTTTTTTAAATAAAACTGCCACACACTGCAACCAAACTTTTAACATTTTTTACACATCTGTGTATGTCTCAGTTTGTCCACTTGGTGGCGCTGGCGTGTCGTAATGCCTGTCTAGACTCAGATCACTGGCTCTTGGTTTTACAACTAATTTTTTTTTAGCATCACCACTTATTCATGTATCATTAAACACATTTTAAAAAGCTGATACACACACACACACACACACACACACACACACACACACACACACACACACACACACACACACACACACACACACACACACAAAGCAATACTATTTAATGGCATAACCTATTCAGATGGGATTCCCAAAGGATGTCATTAGTCTAAGTTTTTGTTTCCTTTCCCACAGATCCATATTAGACATGCTGTACAGTTTGGATGACAGTTTTGTGCCAAATTATTTTTACATGTCTGATACTACATACCATACTTGTGTAAGTAAAAGCTAAAAGATTTAAATGTCCCTTCCCTGGTAACTTTAACTAAACTTTAACCTTTATTTTGAAATATACATTTCTTGCCAAATTATGCCACTTAGAAACTTAAAGTTCAGTGTACTAAATTCTGATTTATTATTATTATTATTATTATTATTATTATTATTACATTAAAAACATTCGAATATCAGTTGCTTTACCCAATCACTCCCTTTAATACACCGATCCGCCATAGCATTAACACGTTCATGTTATCAATTAGATACCAGTAAACCACCATCTGCATCCAAACTCCATAGATCCCAATCCGACTAAGGCGCCCGCGGGAGGAACCCGGACCCGGACAAACAGGTCAGGACCAACCCGCAACCTACGTCCTGCTGACGGACACCACAACACACCCCCAGGTGACACGAGGGGAACTGCTTTGTGATGTTTAGAATGTTATTTCTATTCATTTCTGTCATTTTAAACCATCATCCAAGAACATTTAGATTACGAAAACAAAAATGCAAAACACTAAAGTATATTTCTGTCCTGTTTCAATTTAGACCAGGAAATCTAAGAATGCTTTGCCATTTGAAAAGCATTCCTTGTTACAAGTACATGCCTTGCCTTGAAAACCTGCTCTGTTCTTTCTTTTTACTTTTTTTTTTTCCGTTATTTAGACTGAGGTTTCGTCTCCATGAGAACTACCAGGATTCTGCTGTCCAGTGTATGAGTTCTTGCTGAGCTGCTGATAAATAAACTGGCAGCTACTGAGTTACTGTCAGGGTCTTTCACCTGCTGGAACAAAGAACTACTGGCGACATCATGCTTTAGCTCTTTTAGCGGTAATCAATGCACTTATTGCTTCTTCCTCATGTGAACATTATTACAGTCAGTATCTCAGAATCACAACAACAAGCCTTAACACGTACCAATTAACCATAAAACACTACAAACTATGTCTGAAACATCCGTCCCTACAGGTCATCCATTATACAGGGGGGTCGCAAAAGTTTCCCTACAATCAGGGAAATTAACAATTTATAGCAACACCGCTCCATTCCCAAAACATCCCATTACATGATTTTATTGCCATTTCTTGGTAGACACATTAATAAGAGTCGTCGTCCTCCTGCTGCCCCCATGGGTTAAAATCAAGTGGGCTTAGGCGTGAGGATCTCATCTGCCACTCCACAGAGCCACAGGAACCAAGCCAAGAACCCACAAAACTGTTGATCCAAGCTGCTGTTCTGTCAATCCATGCTACCTATCATCTTTTGCTTCTTAACAGTTGTTTCCATGCAAAGACTAATAAACTTGGGAATCCATTTTGTTGGTCATATACTGGGAGACTAATTTGATGGGGATATTTGATGGGGATCAGAATATGCTACCCCAGTTATAATAAAGTATCAAAACATGCTTCACTTACAGTTATATTAAAAGTTAGATTAAAACTTCTCTCGGCCGCAGTGTCTTATCAAGGCCTCTGTCTCCGTGAATCCCTATGAGGTGCGAGCAAATCTGGACGCCGTTTTGTTGTTTGTGGCCTGAGGGTTTTTCCTGGTGCCAACACAACTTACGATTTGTGGTGTCGCGTCTGTGTATTGAGGATTTCGGCTGCTTGTAGGTCCATTAATGTTGATTCTGTGTCTTTCGCACACTCTGTTCATACACCGTAAATTATCGTGTTGATTGCGTCTGTTGAGTTATGTGTATAGCCACGCCCACCTCCAGGGAAAAAAGGCTTCATTCGTCCAAAAAATTGCTGGCATATGACTGTCCATAACGTCACGTTTTGATTTCATTCATGGCGCAGGTATAACTTCAGGCAAATACCAATGAACTGGCAAAGTTCCATTAAATTCTGTTAAGACAGTTTTGCATGACGCTGTGACAAAATCTGGCTGAACAAGCAGATATTTTTCTGAGAGTTTTAGTGTCGCCTTGCACCTCCAGGGTCCGGGTTCAATTCCCGGCCAGGTTCGATTCTCGGCGAGTTTGCATGTTCTCCCCGTGCTTGGTGGGTTTCCTCCGGGTACTCCGGTTTCCTCCCACAGTCCAGAGACATGCAGATTAGGCTAACTGGCGTTCCCAAATTGCCCAGAGTGTGTGTATGTGTGTCTCCCTTGTGGTGGATTGGCACCCTGCCCAGGGTGTACCCCGCCTCGTGTATTAGGTTTACTGGTATAGGCTCCGCCCCCATGACCCCGAATACAGGATTAAGCAGTATAGATGATGAGTAAGTTCTTTCAGGTCCTCCAGTGCGACCAAAGTACAGACAAAACCCAAGTCACATGATCAGCAGGAAGGTTCTGTCATCTCAGTTTAATCAAGATTTAGAAAAGAAAGAAAACTAATTCTCTCCGCTGGTTGTGCTTTTGACTGACAGGATCGCATTGAAGGTACAGCGGTCATTAACAGCGGCCCGCTGTGGCGACCCCTCGATGGGAGCAGCCCGAAAGACCAACAGCAACTCATGTCCTTAATGTCCTCATGCGAATGATCTTAGATTTACAGGATATTACAGGATTTTCTATATGTGGTCATTTTTGTGCTTAATAAATAAATAAATAAATAAATAATAAATTTAAAAAATGCGAAGCTGTTACTAGCAAAACACACCAAGCGAATAAACCTTGTGTGTTTTCTTAGCTTTAGTGTTTAAATCTTGACTCTGGAAGTCATTTGTCTTAAAATAGAATTTTAATTCTAATATTGACATATGTGTGAGTGTATTCAGTTTAAGGCTTATGCGTTATAATAATATATATAGAAGTGACATCATAATATATATTTTCTTCTTATTTGTGCTTCATTTGCTAACCAGACCGCCGTCACCGCTAAAAATACCCGAATGAGTCACCTCGTGGATCTCCATCACTACCTCCTGTCTTTCTCTGCTTCCTTCTCCTCTCGACTCAGGATGGTGTGAGGGCCGAGGAGGGATTTGCATCCTGCACCTGAGTGGAAACAACTCAGCGAGTGAGAACGTGTTGTGAGCAATAAGAGGAAGCAGGTGTGATATAAATAACATCTCAATAGGAGGAGAAGAGGAACGGGGTTGTGAATATGATGATGATGAAGCTGCAGAGCTGGAGTTTGGCGCTTTAGCTATTAGCCCGAGCTATTTTTTTTTCCGCTCACATTGTGCACGATACAGGACATTCATACTGATTTTGTAAGCCTGACGATGCCAGTGTGACTCGATTCTCAATTCCGCCGTTCACAAACACATGTGGAGCTCCAGTGGTTCTGCTGAATGCTCCAAATTTGCAGCAGAGACCAAAAACAGGACTCAAAAATTGCCACTTCACAAGAGTGTTAGCCGCCAAGCGGAGAAGAAAACTTCAGAAACAAATTTCAGCATATTGCAAAACACACAGCCGAATGCACGAGCAATTACATTTCTTTCATGCCGTCATTTCAGCATAAAATACTAGTATATTGTGTTTTTAGCAATTCTAGCCAATCTTGGGTTTCACCCTTGGACATTTCTGGGGCGTGATCATAACTGCCAAATATTACACAGCAGGGGTGTGATTATTATTAACCTGTACATTCATTAGGCTTATGAGGCATTCATTGAAATATTGGGGGAAATATCATTTATGTTACCTCCAGGTTCCAGGTTCGATTCCCACCTCAGAGTCTGAGTGTGTGGAGTTTAAATGTTCTCCCCGTGCTTGGTGGGTTTCCTCCAGGTGCTCTGGTTTCCTCCCACAGTCCAGAGACATGCAGGTTAGGCTAATTGCCAAATTCCAAAATTGTCCGTAGTGTGTGAATGAGTGTGTGTGAGTGTGTGTCTGCATCCTGTGATGGATTGGCACCTCATCCAGGGTGTACGCCGCCTTGTGCCTTAAGTCTCCTGGGATAAGATCCAGGCCCCCGCGACCCTGTATGCAGGATTAAGCGGTATAGATGATGAGCGGGACGATGAGCGATGAGCGATTAGCAGAAATAACCTCATTCAGATTTTTTAAACAATATTAGTTCTATATATGAGTTTTTATTTTCATATAGTCTCCCTTTATGTCTCTATATAATCCGCTGCTACACTAATGCACTTATCCCAGTGTTTCACTAGTGCTTGGACACCATCAAGGTAGAAGGTTTCCTCGTCAGACTGAAGTTTAAAATCTGAAACCCCGGCCTCCCCGGAACTCCCTGAATGGCCGAACCATGTGGAAATGTCTTGAAGCGGTGGAAAAAACTCCCAGTCGAGTTCCTGTATTGTGGTGTTGGTGAGTGAGTGTGTGTGTGTGTGTACAGTTCACACAGACGGACGCGTCTCCTCCGCAAATTGACGACGTCACTTTTTTATATACTGTAATAATAACATCCACAGGGGCTTGGATGTGTGTAGATAACATGTAGAATTCGTGTAGAGAATTACGAGCGGTGTATTTAACGTTTATCTCCGGTGCTTTGGAAGTGTGACATCTGTTGATCTCTTATGTTTCACACCACTGGAAAATAACAAGAGACGAGACAAGCTGTTTATTTGTGTTTCTTTCAATCTTTAAGAGATAAAACTAGAGTCTGGCGAAGAAATTACTGTTTGTTCCTGTTATAAGTGATAAGCCTGTTTACGCAGAGACCACAAATGGATGAAAAAAAGTTTGTAAAGTTGGTAACGGTACATCAGGCGGATTTGCATCAGGCTGAATCACACCACTCTGTCACTCATAGTATATTTTAATTTAACTGCGAGTCTTTAGGGGAGTTCTACATGATAGTCATTTGTTACGCTAAACCGTGGGCCTGATTGAATAATTACTGCGAGATTTTTTTTTCTTTTTCGTTCTGGTTTGGAGATTTCTGAGAAAAAATCACTAGCATGTAAAAAAAAAAAAAAAAAAAAGACATACTGTATGTGTTTCATCTGTCCAATCTACAGGGTGTCGTCCTGACATCATCATTTCTGAATAAGCTTCTTGTTTTTGTTTTTGTTTTCTCTCTCTCCACTGTGATTCTGATCTCCTCCCACAAGCTCCATCACAAAATCTACTCGATCATAATCACTTTCATTATTCAAGTGTGAGATGTTGATTCTGATATACAGTATATCTACTTCTCTCGTAGTTGAGTCTGTCTGTGGGAGAAACTTGCCCTCTTTCGCAGGCGTCATACAAACCCCACTATCATAATCTACCTAAGAACATTTAGTTTCAAATCTCTAACCAGAATGCGGATGAGAAATGAGTGAGACCAGAAAGTACAGTGTTCTTGGTTTCATTCTGACAAGTGTGTGGATTTTTTTTTTCTTTTTTCGTTTACAGCAGCATAAAAACCCAAAGATTTTCTCGATAAGCGTTTATAAACTTTCTCACATCATACATGCAATCAGATAAATCAGAGGGTAAGTCAAGGGGAAACCAAACTGCAAGAAAGTCAAAGAATAACATTTTATTGTTGTATTTTGCTTCATAAAGTGCAATAATTACAAAAAAAAATACAAAAATGCAATAATTTAATTAACAAACACATCATGCACATTACATTTATTTTAGAGAAGCAGCAAGGATTCATTCATATAGCTTTATTTATTTATTTATTTATTTATTTATTTCAGTGGTGCTCTCTGAAGGTACTGCAGGTCAGCATGGAGGCTCCTTTTACAATGAATAAATATATTTAACTTTTTAAATGTTAAATTTTTCTTGGTGTTTTTTCCCTGCATAATTCAGTTTCCTCCCAAAGTCCAACAACATGAAATAAGATCCAAGCTTCAAATGACTCTGTATAGAATTAGTGGTATAGATAATGAATTAATGTATGAATTATTTAATATTTTTTTGGTTTTTGTTTTTAAAGTAGGTTTATAATCATCATAACACATTTATGATTTTATATATATATATACATTAAAACAGTGAACTCACTGTCCCTGTTAGTGCCATGGAGGTTTTCTTGCACCTGGTAGTCAAAAGTTGGACATAAAAAAGTGCAGATGTCTACTGGGGCAAGTATCCTGCTGCCCCACGCTCAGGGGAGGAGCAACAAACCGAGCAGTTTGTCAAAGGTTCCAAATAAAACAAATAATAACAATCAGAATTAGAGCTAATACATTTCCACAAAAGAGTGTAAGTGCAGACAGGGTTTCTGAAACACACATCATATGAAAAAATAAACACTGTAACCTGGATCATGTAGTGCATCATGTATATACATTAGAAATAGTGTATGTAGTAGAATACTTGCATAATTGCATGTCTCCTTTCAAAGTCCTCCATTTTCCAGTAGGCAACGTGTTTGCACCAGTTTTTAGGTCTCTTGTGTGATTTTAAGGGCTGGGATTTTTTTTCCTAAACTTGTCAACACTGTTTATTGTTTAATTCACTAGATATTATCTTGGGTCATGATCTCGTCTATTGACTCCATTTTATTTGAGCCATTGTTGATCCAGAACATTACACACTGCAGAAGGCATGTGTGTTACTAATCTTTCAGTTTCTGCATGGCAATGCATTTGCAACAGGCTGCAAACTAAAAAAAAAAAAAAAAAAAATGTTGATGAGTGTTAACATGAAACCTTTAACACTTCCGCCAGATTGATACGCCCAAAGAAAGTAGAGGTTTCTAGATGGGAACCTGTATTGTAAAATAAAGGTCTAAACCTATGGGGTGAAAAGGGAAGTTTTCCTATAACAGTCTATATGGAATTATTTCCTGTGTACCTGCTTTGATCTCAAACCCTGCATTATATGTTCTCCCCATGTTCATGTGGGTTTCATTCAGATTCTCTTGGACCTTCCAGAAATATACCAGTAAGTGAAATAAATCGGCCCTTGGTGTGAATTAATGTGTGCGCTGCGCTGTGATGGACTGGAATCACAATTAGATCCTAACGATTCCTGCAGAATAAGACTTGTTTTCTAAGAACCCTCCAGGAACCATGGAAGAACCCTGATCTTAGGAATTTCCCAGCGTCCTTGTGTAACCCAGTCAGACTGTGGTATTATGCAGATTAATGTAAATAAGTACGATTTTACTTTCTATTACGTGAATGTGAATGTCTGCCAACAGACCATGATTGCCTTTAGGGAAAAGAAGTATGAGTAACGATAAAGATCAGTGAATTGCTGGAGGCTGTGTGTGACAGACAGACGCGTTGTGCAGATGGTGGTTGATTAAGCAAAGATTTGCCACTAAGATAGAAACTCTTTTTTAGCATGCTGTCAAAAATGCAAAGCACAAAACACTGCAGTCCAAAAAAAAAAAAAAATGTTCCAGTATTTATACAGTACTGAGCAAAAGTCTTAATCCCCCCCCCCCCCATATTTCTTCATATTAAATTGAATTTCATTTAATGTTGCAGATTCAAATAGACAGACAGGAACAAATGTTTTACAACCTCATTTCCTCTCCCGTCGGTTCCTGATCTTCCGTCTTCATCTGCACCTGTTTCTCACTGGTTCATGTCTTAAGTTAGATCATTTTTTAAGCTTTAATGGATCATAGGTCACCGTGTGGCTTCACGAACCAAAAACATTCCTCTGTCACTTCTCAGGTACGGGGTCTGGCTCAAACTATTGTACGTTGTGCAAAAATATTCTATATAATCTATGTACATTATAATATTATGGTTAATAATGTAAAGAAATGATGATAATAACCTTATTTCATTACAGTTTCAGTTTTGTACAGTATATATACCATATAAAACTAAGTTCAACATTCCGATGACATCACACTGAACTGTTCAACTCCATTAACACCAGCGACTGAAAAAACAAATGAACGCCAGCACCAGTTACTGTTTACTGAGTAAATAAGTGGCGTCCATCAGACCACCGCTGTCTTTGCAGGAAGACACAATGAGCAGTGATAGAGATCTTTGTATTGAGTTCTGTGAATTGCTGGAGGTTCTGTGAGACAGACAGACACAGGAGGTGGATTAGACAGAGATTTGGCGCTCTTTAGACGCCTGCTGCTTTTGTTATGAATGGATTTTTTCTGCAAGTGCATGTCCTGGGTTTATACCAATTTGGGGGAAAAAAAGTTGCACTGTTCTGAATTGTAGAGGTGCTCAGGGACTGCGAGGACCTTCTCACCAACAGCAGCAAGGTACAGAAGGACACATTCAACTCTTCATTAATTGCTGATTATTAACTTTTGGCCGGGTCATGAACTGTAGATGGAGAGATCATCTGCGTCAAAGCCACCATGAATTTGAGGCTGGTTTGTTAGATGTAGACTGTAGCGTAGGCATGACCTTGATCAACCTGCAGAAGTTTGATCTTTGAGTTTGATTGTATCAGAGCGCGGAACCGATAGATGCTGTGAGATAAAAAAAAAAAAAAAATTGTGCTATTTTTAGGCATGACTCAGTCTGGTAACAGGATGTTTGTTGAGAGGTTGTAGAAAGGTCTGGGTGATGTGGTATCAATTACAAAGGTCAGAAAATTATATTCAGTCGAATTAATTCCACAGATTTTCTAGCACCAAGGAGCGAGGTAGGAATACATACTGGGTGGGAAACTGGTATAGAAGGTGCAGGACTTTAAGTACTCAGGGTCAACGGTCCAGAGAAACAGAGAGTGTGGAAAGGAGGTGAAGACACGTGTGCAGGCAGGTTGGAACGGTTGGAGAAAAGTGTCCGGTGTGTTGTGTGATAAAAGAGTATCAGTGAGAATGAAAGGAAAGGTGTAGAGGACAGCGGTGAGACCAGCGATGCTCTACGGCTTAGAGACACTGACGTGGCACTGAAGAAAAGACAGGAGGCAGATTTGGAGGCAGCAGAGATGAAGATGTTGAGGTTCTCTTTGGGAGTAACAAGGATAGATAGGATCAAGAATGAGTTCATCAGATGAGTTCACCATGTTAGATGTTCTGGAGATAAAGTCAGAGAGGCCAGATTGAGGTGGTTTGGACGTGTTCATCCAGCTGGTGCTCAAGCAAGAGCAGGAGGAGTACCTGCAAGAGGGCATTCCATGGAAACATATTGAGTACTTCAATAATCAGATCATCGTGGACCTAGTGGAGCAGCAGCATAAGGGGATCTTCGCCGTGTTGGACGAGGCATGTATGAATGTTGTGATTGTGAACATATTGGTAGAAGGATGATGAGGTTGGAACTGCCAGGTAGGAGATCTGGAGGAGACCAAAGAGGAGATTTATGGATGCAGTGAGAGAGGACATGAAGTTAGTTGGTGTGAGAGATGAGGGTGCGGCAGACAGGGTGGGATGGAGGCAGATGATTCGCTGTGGCGACCCCTGGAAGGGAACAGGGTGTGAAACATATCAAGAAGTACCTTTTGAAAGATGTATGGAAGCTCTTCTTCGTCATTAAAGTCTGAAACAAGTCGGAAATGCTGATCACTGAAGTCGACACAGAATCAGGTCAATGCGGTACTTCCCCGTCCTCATTAACCGTCCTCTGTATTTCCCC
>JAAGKR010005647.1:0-49138 GCA_011419295.1 Clarias macrocephalus
ATCTCCTCGTACTGTATACTGTATGGTGGGTTCAGAAAGTATTCAGACCTCTTCAGTTTACACAAATTTTACCTTTATATATTTCCTTACAAATGGATTATGTTTATTTAATACATTTGTTTATGCACACAAAAAACCTGACTGGAGTCCATCTGTGGCAAATTGAACTGATCGGACATTATTGGGAAAGTTCATTTGAGTCCATGTGATTCAAAGCACATGTCAGACCGAAAACCAAGCCATGACATCCAAGGAGCTCTACTTAGGTCTCTGATATCAAAATGTTCTGGCACCTAGGTGGTGGAATGAACTTCCTTTAGATGTCCGCTAATTCTCTGCCAGTCTTTAAACGACAACTAAAGACCTATCTGTTTCTTCCTTCCCAACAGTGTACAGTATGACTGATGGTATTTAGTAACCTAGTAACCCAGTGTAAGGATCTATCCATTGGATAAGATAGAGCGTCTGCCAAATGTCTGAATGTAAATGTGGGTATTAAAACCATTTTGAAGGCTTTGAATGTTTCTACAAGCAAACCAGGCCCTATAATTGTGAAATGAAAGAAATTAGGAACCGCAAAGACAATCTAGACAGTCTCAGAGGGGCCTTGGTCAAAGAGGTATCCAGGAACCCAATGGCCACTTGATCAGAGTACACATTTTCATTTCTCAGCAGAAACATTAGAACATAAGACATAAGACATTTCAAAAATACCCCATCGATCAGATCTTTATGGTAGTGGCTCGAAGGGAGATGGAAGCCACTCCTGAGTAACTTAGCCACTCTAGGACACTGAAAGCATGAGGAAAATCATTTTTATGGAATGGTTCGATGAGGCAAAAAAGTAATTGACTAAAATGACAGTATATATCAAACTGGTAAGACATATCCCAGTGGTGAATCATGGCACAGGTAGACCAGGCAGAATTGAAGTATACAATAAAAGCAACCCCCCAACTGGCATGGTGCACAAGATGTCTAAACTTACAGTTTATATATGACACAGTAGACTATGTCACCTCAAAAGAGATGTGGGTAAGAGTAAAAAAATTGGTTGGGGAAAAAATGTGAAAAAAATTCTTTTGAAGAAAAAAAAAATAGGACATGGGACGTTCTGGAGAGGGAAAAAATTTGGGACCATGTGACTCATACTGTACTTCCAGGTCAGTCTTCCAGCGACAAAATACTAAAATGGTAAGTATGTCAGTGTGATTTAGCTATTGTTGTGTTGAAGTACTACAGTATGTGACTAACGTTGCTGATTAAAACTTGATGTAATGAAAAGGTTTTGGGTTTCTCCTTGACCTCAAAGAAAGTCCCCCTTCATTGCAGCCAGTGGACAGCGCTAACGTTACTTCAAAACAACAATGACTAAAATGCACTGACATTATTGCCCTTTCTGATGATTATGAGTCACATGGTCTCAATTTTTTTTTTCGTCCAATGTCCCGATTGTTTTTTTTTTTTTTCTTCTAGAGATTTTTTTTTCCACACATGAAGGAATTGCGAGAGGACTTTCTTACCTATGGGTATTATAAGATTTACGTATGAAAAGCAGGAGAAGAAAAAACATCTACGTTTTACACGTCTACAATTGGTGACGTGCTAATTTATCGGCAATCATCTCTGTGATTAGCTTTTAACTGGTTTGCAGTTGATGCAGAGGTACGTCCTTAGTGACTCCTTAAGGTCCACAGACACAACTTCAGCTGCACTCGAGGTACTCTTGTCTGTAGTCAGCATTTTCCGCCAGGTGATTTCGTTGTGACACCTGAGAGACAGAAAAGAATCAACAAAGGAGCTGTGCCTTCACTGCTTGGCCGGAATAATTTCACTTCGCCACACCTCACCAAGGATAAAGATTTGGGAACGTCAGCCGAGATGCACTTTCCCACACATACAGTAGCAGTGTGTCTGACTCCAAGATGAAACTGAATGGAGGTTGTCAGAGTAATGCAGTCCTGTTTTAGGCTCAATGCCACACAGGATCAAGCAAAGACAAGGTTGGTCCATTTTTTTTAAATAGTATTAAACCGTGTGTGTGTGTGAGAGAGAGAGAGAGAGAGAGAGAGAGAGAGACTGTCTGTTCTTGTCCTGTGAGAGAGAGAAATGTGAACATCATTTATCATGATCTTTGGACGCTCTTGCAGGCATCACTGTAGAAAGCCATTTATTTGTGCAAGAAGTGACGGGCACCAGGAAATATAAGTGCTTTTACCTGTTGAGTTCAAACGGAAATCAGGTAGCATCACCTTACCGAATTGGCCAATACAGAGAGGTCCTTGAGGAAGAGTGCAGAGATAATGCTGGAGTGGATTTGGGACAAGTTTCAAAATACCTTACCACAGATATATACCACATACATTATCTGTGGAGAGACAAATGCTGCTCTATACTGAGTCTTAATGAGAGGATCTGCCAGGAAGATTATAAGAATCTGCCCAAATACAGGTGTTTAATGACTGTAGCCACAGTACTTACTCAAGAAGATTGAAGCTGTATTTGCTGCTCTAGGTGCTTCTATAGATTACCATATAGAGGGATCGAATATTTATCTAAAATATGATTCAGTTTTAGAATTTGAATGATTTTGATGTTCGAGTCCCAGGGTGTGCTCTGAGCTTGGGTTTGTTTGTGGTTTCACGGTTCCATGTGGCTGCGTCCCTTTCCACAGTGTACTTCAAAGGGTGCTCCCTCCTCCCTGCTCCATGTGACGTCACTTCCTCCATGCGTTACCTTGGTAACATAAGCACCTCAGATACCTGTTGCTGCTACTGTGGAAATTTTACCCTAAGGACATTAAATATAAAATATTTATTGACATGAATACTGATAACATTATGAAACGTATACAGTTGAAAAGTGTATCTCACATAAAACATGATGTATGGATCAATTATTATTATTACTAGCCCATGGTTTAAATTAGCCTATTGATTAAATTAAATGTAAAATGATTACGTCAAAGAAATATTATGTCATCCTCTATAATAATGATAATAAATAAAGTCCCTTAAGAGCTCCATTTTTGCTTTGTTTTTTGCACCCCAGCGAGGCGCAGTGACTGATGGGAAATTTTTCATGTCCGCTTATTCCCTATACCATTTACAGTTCACTTTGAGGTGAGCAGTTTTCCTCCCTGCGGTTTGGAATCGCACTTAACATGGCTGAACATCCTGTGCCGGTATACTCCGCAGGCCGATCGAAACGCACCATGTCTCCTGGTCACCTCTCAAAAACATGACCTTGGTTGGCTACTCTAAATTACCCCAGGTGTATGTGTGTCTGTGTGTGTCCATTATGTATTGCGGCCTCATGCCCTGAGTTCCCAGAATAGACTCCATTTTCAGATATTAAAGATGAATTAATTAATCAATTGTAAGCAGAGCTGATTCTGATCTCCCTGAGGCACTAAGGCTGTACTCCTCTCTGATGACTCCGGCTCTGGAGGACCCCTGCCCAGTGCATGTTTAAGCCATTTTCTAAGCAAACCTGATCTAAATAATCAGCTAATTAACAGCCTTTTCTTAATTAAACGGGGTGTGTTAGAGCAGAAATATGCAAAACACTGAAATATGTAGGGCAGTGGTCCTTCAGGAATAAGGTTGAGAACCATTTATGTAAACCATTTTCTGACACCCCAGGGCTCCTAATACACAATGGATAGTGTATAATTATACCATAGGTACACTATACACTACTATTATCACTACTATTATTACTAATTGTATCAGTGACATAAGGCCCATTTCCGCACTGACTCTCTATACCACTTATCGTGAACAGGGTTGTGGGAGGCCTGGGGGGCGGGAACTGGGGCACAAGACATCAATCTATGACTCACCACCAGTTAGCCTAATCTGCATGTCTGAGTACCCGTAGGAAACCCACTAATGCCAGGGAGAAAATGCAAACTCCATGCACACAGACCCCAGGTGGGAATCAAACCCTTGACTCTGGCGGTGTGTCCTAACAGCTGTTATTTTTTACTTGTTTGAAATGTACATCCATATTGACATATATGCCTGAGTAATCCACATCTTAAATTCAATATTTAATCAAAAGTTGAGAGACTAGACAATTTTTTTTCTGATTGTCGTTTCCGTAATCCACACGTTCTGTTTTTGAAGGACAGCTCTGCTTCATCCTCTCAACACTGACACCTGCTTCTTAGACACAAGGGGGAGGCAGGACCTTTGCGTAATTTGTGGAACTCCCTTAGCAAGAGTATAGGGCCGTCCGGCTCTGATTATAATGAATAGGATTTTTTTTTTTTTTTTTTTTTCCCCCAACATTGATTATGTGTCTCAAACTGGCAGCTATTGGAGACATGGATATTTGGCTGCCTTGGCAACAGAGCCCTGACCTACCAGGCTACACATACATACACACATGCACACATGGCTTCACACATCCCCCTTCCAAAGCCTGCTCCACCTTTGTCAAACAGAATATTAATGCAAGGCATCTCAGATGTCTGAACACCAGCTCAGTCAGTGGTAGCTGTAGTTTCACTTGTTTTTGAAAGTCTGTTTATCAGATGTTTCAAAGGACTGGGCGAATCATACAACATCCAGAGGTTTCCAGCTGTGGAGTTTGCATGTTCATCATCCATAGTGACAGATTATTTTGAATTATTAGTCATTCAAGTGCTAGGTGTGTGTAATTATGTCAGAATGTTGTCAATGAATTATGTTATCTCCCCATCTTTGAGTGTTTTTTTTTTTTTTCATTTCCAGTGTAGGTGTTGTGCACTGATACAGTATCTAACTGTCGTTATGCCAATTTATGTATAATACCTGTATGTGTGAAGCACCTGAAAACCCTGGATCTCTTTTAGAAGACCTAATTAGCGACGAAACCTTCACACATCACAAAATGGATTCTATTAAGACGAGCGATACTTTCGGAGTGCGGATGTTTGTTTTTTAGTTACCGATCAGAGGTCAGTCTCCACGGTTTACTCCAAGTCGTGCCAGAAGGAGCCTGATTAATGCTGTCTGTTTCATCTCATTAAATAGAGCCTTACTTCGTCCAGTGTGTTCTGCATAAAAATGCAGGAACACCTTGAACAATGAGGTATTAAAGCATGTGCTGTTGTTCAAAGAAAATCAGGATTGATAAATATTTCTTATGGAACTATTCATGCTTTCATTTATTATAGGCTGTGTTTCTTTGATTAGTCAGTTTACCATTTATTTTTTACCTTTAGCTGGAAAAATATCTTCCACACATCCTATTCAGTTTTTATGCTCATTATTCAAACATGGTCTAATAGCATGCCTAGTCACTGAAGCATACGGTTTAATAGATCTAAAGCATGTTGATGTTGTTATCATAATTATAATTATTACTAGTATTACTTTAAATGATAGATGTTTGAGATTAAATATTGTGATTGCTTATGAAAGGGGTTTATGAAACCTTTCTGGAATGGAAGAGTTTTCAGGCTAGAAGTGTTTGTGGTTTCTGGTGTCTCAGTACCATGACAGACTGTCTTTCCTGTCTGTGCAACGTTAACAAAGAAAGCTTTTACAGCTAACAGAACATCAAAGCCGCTATATGAATTAATTTTCACCTCATAGTTATTGTCACTGTCACCATGGCAGTGTCATTCTTCACTGAATTCAAGTGATAACTATAGAGTCAGATATTTACAGTACATATACCTTAGCCGAATACATTTAAACTGGCATTTCCTGACATTTAATCCTAATAAAGATTGCCTTTCTTAGGTCAATTTTGGGATCACTGATTTATTTTAAGAATATGAAATGGCAGAAATAATAGTTGAGAGAAAGATTTACACTGCGTGGGCAAAAAAAAAAAAAAAAAAAATTGCCATTTAAGAAGGGTCCAATTATTGAGCTGCATCAAGCAAAGCAAACAACCAAGGATTCGGATTTGAAATGCCTGGGACTGGGTTAGGAACCTTTCAATACATTGTTCAAATCGGAATGATAATGCTGAACCGTCAACATGGTGGAAGAAATGTGGTCAGAAAAAAAATCATGAATGGCGATGACATTTGTTGACATTGCAGGGTAAAAAAAAATGCAATCTTCTTCTTTTTCCATGATTTTAAGAAGTAAACTGTTTAACGACACTTGCTTTTGCCTCCTTTTGAGGATTTCACAGAAATGTGACATTGCATTGTCGTTAAACGGATTCATCTCCCGCAGCGCTGCAGCCTTTTTAGCCATTTTCATCACAGGGCTGTTATTAATGTACAATTACTAAAGAACAGTCACTACACTTGGACACAAAATAAACAACGCTCGTGTATCAAGTTAAAATGTATTTAAAAATATTGATTGTCTTGCAAGACGCTCATAGACCAAGTTACAGTACTTGCAATCCAAAGTTCCACCGTACAAGGCAACAAGGAAACATAGGAATAACTTCAGTTTGCTAGGAAGCATAAAAATTGGTAATTTCAGCAATGGAAAAAAGTCATGTAGTTTCATGGGTTCAGCTTGTCCCAGAGCGATGGGTTTTTCAGGGTAAGAATCCACGAAGCCATGCAGCCATCATGCATAGTGTCCACTGTTCAAGGCTCTTGAGGCTCAGAAACATTATGTCGCATTAAAATGAAGTCAGCTGATGACCTGAGTGCACTGAATAGCCAGGGTATTAGATCTATGGAGTTTTTCTTGTTTTCCCTGATGGTACAGGAATATGTACGTGGAAGCAGGAGGAATCAGTAATGTGGGTCAGTTAGTATTTGGGAATATTGCCTTAAAATAGTGTAACTCGGGTCAAACACTTTGCGTGGCCTTCCTCAAGCCTCTAACTATACAGTAAGTTGATGGAATTTTAGCCTGTTTCCCCTGACAAAACTGGTCTAACTAAGTCAGGGTCAGAGCACTGTGAGGGCCACTCCAATACCTCAACTTTGTTGTTTTTACACCATTTTGTCACAATCGTGGAAGTATTCTCGGAGCATCGTCTATTTTAAAAACCTTTTTTGCGTCCAAGCTTTAATTTCCTGGCTGATGTCCTGAGATGTTGCTTCAATATTTCCACACAATCTTGGATGCCATCTATTATCTGAAGTGCACCAATCTCTCCTGTGACAAAGCACCCTCACAGCATGATGCCGTACTTCACGGTTGGGATGGTGTTGTTCAACTCGTGTATCTGTTTTCTTCCGATGTCTTCCTGAGGTCCCTTGCTGTTGTTCTGGGGTTGATTTTTACGTTTTGTACCAACAACCAGTGAAATAATTTATTGTTAAACTATTGTTTAAAGTAGGTGTCCTAATCAAAACTATAAACCATAAAATTACCAAAACTATGGTTTGTTAACATGAAATGTGTCGAGTGGTCAGGGCTGGACTGTAAAAAAAAAACTTAAAAAAAAAAACAATATTTTTTAACCAGACGGGCAACCAGTACAATCCAGACTGCGTCCAGTTGATTACCACATATATATACAGCGCATCCTTTTTTTTTTTTTACTTAATTTTTTTTCTATTACATAATTATTTACATTTTATATTCTAATTTGATTTAAAAAATGAACCTCTCATATATGCTAGATTCACAAGTGAAATATTTCAAGCCATTTTTGTTTCACTTTCGATTATTTCCTGGCTTACAGCTGATAAATATTAGAATATTTCCTAAGATCAGTCATAAGAAAGATTACTGTAACAATGCATAACGTATCGAGTGCATAAGTGCATACGAACATACTTTTCTGCAGTTGGACATTTTTATATTATAAATCCTTTTTGTCATTGACCCTAGGAAATATTCTATTATTTTGAGATACTGGATTTATTATTTTCATGAGCTGTAAGCCGAAAACTTTGAAATTTAAATAATAATTTTAAAAAAGGCTTGAAGTATTTCACTTTATCTGTAATGAAACTAGAATGTGAGTTTCACTCTTTGAATTAAATTACGGAAAAAGTTACTTTTTTCTATGATATTCCATTTTTTTTAGATGCACAACCATTCAACCCAGACACACATACACACACAATCACTCACACTAGGACAGGCTTCCTCCCTCTTCCCTCCCTGTGAATCATGTTATCATGAAGCAACTCCTAACAGATTCAGCAACCCTTCCCTCCTGCTCCTCTTCATTCTGCCTGTCACTCTGACTCTCATCATCGATTACAGTACACGCCTGCTCTTCTCCGATGCTCTCCACCTGCTCTTCTACATTTGCCTGATGATGATGCTGCACAAACTTTGGCACTGCAGATGAGGTAGAGGCACCTGCAGCAAACAGTTCGAAAATCTTTGCACATACTGTATGCCTCCACTGGCGGGGAACATTTGCTCATATGCCTCCAATGCCGCCGTGGAAATATCTTGTATCCACCTCCAAATTTTTTATTTTTTATTTTTTACACACCACCTTTTCCGCTGTGCATTTTGAAAAGATTTTATGCAACGCAAAGATTTTATGTAGGCAGAGCAAGGTATTTCACTTTTCTAATCCCTAGACACCTTTTAGAGACCTATTCAGTGGCACTATTAAAAGGGAAAGTCTATATAAATAAAAGAAAGTTCTTGTCTGTACATTGGCCAGAACTCGCTCTTTCAATGATATCTTTAGGTGTCATACATTGGAGGACCCAAAACTAGTCTCAAGAACTGTATGTCTGTATGTCTGTCACGGCATCAGGCAAAACTGGCTGGACAGGATTTAATGGAACTTTGCCAGTCCTTTGGTATTTGCCTGAAGATAAACCCGCGCCATAAACGAAATAAAAACGTTGAGTAGAAGTGATGTTGTAAACAGTCATGTGCCAGATTTAATAATCTACTTCAAAATAAACTACAGTACTAATGCGCTAAACAAACACCTGTACCAATAAATATATATTAATAACTGAATATTTTTACTGGGATTAGTTCATATTTTAAGTGGTTTAAGTGAATTTTAACACGCTGGAGTGGTTTTAAGACAAAGCTTAATCTTTATCCGATGTACTTTTTTCGATTTTCCATCTGTGATCCACTCTCTAAGTACCGAACCGGGAGCGTATTTGGCTGACGATGAAAGTGTTACAGTTGAACGTAAACAAGGCATAAGATACTCAACCTTACAAAATTACAGTAAGTTTATCCATCAATGACGTCTACTAACGCTAGTATGATGTAAATTTCAGAATTCAGCCTCCTGAAGAAGAGGGTGTGTTTACTCGTCAGTGCTAGGAGGGGTTTTACATAACACTGTAAACCCGAATAAGTTGGCAAAACTAAAAAAAAAAAAATTGAGGTAATCAGTTACATCAAACTTTTAAAGTAATGATGTTTCCAATTTTAAGTAAACAGAACTATCAGTTTTTTGGTTTGTTGTATCGTTATTTACTTGCATTAGTGAGTAGCATAACTACGTACTATACATTTTTTTGTTGTTGTTGCAAATTAAATAACTTGTTATTGGTCTTTCACCTGCTCCTGGTTTTTCCCCCAGATGCACTCCTGAACACAACCCTCCCATTTTTATCTGGGCTTGGGACAGGCACTTCCATTCAGTGGCTGGGAATCGAAACCGGCCCTTTCGCATGGCAGGCGAAACACCTACCACCTACCAGATTTGTAAAGATTATACAGTATTTATAGCATCATGCAAAGACAGACCAATCCACCATCTTAGGTAAAAAAAATTTAAAAAATTCAATATGGGCAGTTGACATGTGCATGGTGACGTCAGACACAAAATCGCCAGGCTGAAAGATTGACAGTTACTGTGGCTTAAAATATCAAATTTGTTCAGCTAACTTGAAGAGTGTCATTTCCACAAACTCATAAATACCAAAAAGTTCTAAAAACTCATCAAGGTCTATTAATTTGAACTAATTGTAATAGTTTAAGTTAACAGTCCTCAATAAGTTTAATTACTTTGAGCATTAGGGTTTACAGTGAACTTGACTATATCACACAAGACTTAAATGTGAAAGGGACGTCCATCCCACTTCGCCACCCGCAGCGTATCTGTTCCGCTCTGCTGCTGTCCATGCTAAAGCTGCTGTCTGAAATGTCAGCCATATTTCCCATGCACACATTCAGCAGCCTCAAAACACAAACAGGAGTGAACGTGATTATCTCTCCCTGCTCTTCATTAGGCAAATATTAGTGTTTCCCACTACTTTCATTTGGATTCAGTTTTATTGATCTTTTCTGTTTACTAGGGTGCCTTTTTTTTAACCACTGAATGACATTATGAGGTTACAGAATTATAGATTTTTTTTCTTTCTATTTTATTTTTTATAACAGAGAGCTGTGTGATAAATTATGAAGGACAGAGTGGGCAATGAGGGCTCACAAGCATGAGTAGTGGAGGCAGCACCCTCAGGGGTTACAGGAGGAGATAAAGAACAGAAAGAGAGTGAAAGAGAGAGGACCAACACATTGTAAAGGTCAGGCCAAAAAAAAAAAAAAAAAAAAAAAAACTGTCTTAAAAAGAGATGACTTCCTCAGACACTTCCTTGGAAGTTCCTAACAAGGCCATCTCCCGCTCAGCATGACATCATCTGACGAAGTCTTTAGCGCTAATTGGTCAGCGACTTCTCAACCTTAACACAGTACAAGAAGAGCGGCCCTGACTTCCAGAATAAAAAGAGTGGGAAAGTGAGCGAGAGAGATAGAGAGAGAGAGAGAGAGAGTCCTTGGGGAGTTCACATAAGCTCATTTGCAAGATGTGGCTCCCTTTAAATGAGGATATTAAACCTAGTTTGCGCACTTTTGGTCTGTGTTTTCACTCACTAATTGGAGGGTGTGAGTAGGATTCATATTACTTTGGGCAAATTGGTAATCTGTGACCAAATTTAGTCCCCTTTCCCCACACTATAATAACCTCCACCCTTCTGCAAGGGCGCTCCACTAGAGTTTGGAGCCTGGCTGTAAGGATTTGGCCGTTCGGCCATAGGAGCGTTAATGATGTCAGGCACTAATGTCAGGTGAGGAGGGGTATGTGCAGGCCATCGTAGTTCTTCTACTCCATCCTTGGAAAACCATGTCAGGTAACCTCATATTGTGCACAGGCATAGTCAACCCTTTCGCAAAGAAAATATATTTCTCTATATATTAACTGTGAATATATTAAATGAGTTAATATCTCATATCTGATCTAATGGTAAATTGAAAATAGTTTATAATGTTAATACTAACGTTAACTGATAATAACTAATAATTAACAGAATTATTTTTTAAAAATTATATTCACAATATACAGAATAATATATTAATATATTACAATATATTGAAAAATACATAAGGAATTGCAGCTTTTCATATATTGAGAAATATATTCAAATGTATATCTTAACGTATTTAATTTTATATTCAACAATATACTAATATATTGAATTTGATGACTGAATATCTCTCACTCTCTCTCTCTCTCTCTCTCTCTCTCTCTCTCTCTCTATATATATATATATATATATATATATATATATATATATATATATATATATATATATATTTACAATATGCTTATATGTTAATGTAGTTCGACCAAAATGGACTTTATAGGCATTAAGCACAGCACACCAACAAACTAAAAGTTTCAATAATGATTCAATAAAAAGTTTTTTAAAAGTATAAATATAATGGTTTATGTCTTCATTGCAATCCATACATGGTACATTCATATATTGCAATATATTCATAAATATAAGCACTAGTTTCTTATACTATATATGAAAATGTACTTCTTTTTTTTTTTCCGTAAGGGAAGCTAAAAAGCTTTTTTGCTTAATTAAATTCCAATGCCGCAGAATACAGTGACATTCTGTACAATTCTGTGCATTTGATTTTATGGCAAAAGTTTTGGGGAAGAATTTTTTTTCAGAGATTAGGTTGCGGTGGCTGGCCTAAGCGCTCAGAGCTGTTTCAGTTCGTACGGTTATTAAAAGTTGAATTGAATTGCATCTTGAATACCAGGGGAAGTGACCCTGGCGTAAGCAAACACGAGTGTCTCAGTGCTCTCAGGATTGAAGTGCTCTCGCGCTCACTTCACCTCTTCACTCTCACAAATACACTTTGCGTGCACAAATTCATAGCACCTTGCGTTCATTTTTAATGACGATGTTTGCTCTGCTCCTTCAGGTCGCCAGCCTTTGCGCTCTCTCTTAAGGATCTCTTTATACACCTTGAAGATGTACAGTATTGAAGGATAGTGGTATAGTTCCTCCTCTTGAAATTCCCGCAGTGCACGGGAACGCAGTGCTTTGCTTTTTTCGCTAAATGCAGCCAATTACAGCTAATTTAGCTGTTATTTTGTGTTTTTCGTTCATTAGCGTGACAAAAAGCGCCATTTGTTGAATTCTTTTTTTTTTTTTTTTTTCTTTTCCTAGAAGTGGTAAGTGTGCACCGTTTTGGACCGGGACTCGATTCCGCCATCGATATCAATCCATATTTTAAGCAGTCTGAGTATGAGCAACAGATCAAATACACAATGCATGAGATACATTATGCAATCTCCCAGTCTTAGCAGATTTCAAGCCTGACTTATCTCCCATTCTTAGTTTTGTGAGGCGTGTGTGTACGTGTGCCTTTTTGTCTCCTGCTGCTCCACTTTCAGGATCTTCAGCTTAGCTACAAAGCTAAAACATCTCTGCAGTCTGATTGGCACGTACGTAGAATATATTTGCTTTCACTGTGTCCCTCGTTCTCAAGAAAGAAAAGAGGGAGGGAGAAATCGGGAGACGCGAATAACCCTTACACTCCTTTTAATCCCTTTCGTCTAGTTTGTCTCTCAAGAACTTTTTTTTTTTTTTTTTTTTTTTAACCGAAAGCCATTCCCGGTCTCTGCCAAAAAACAGCCCCTGAGAATGCTGGGATGATAGAGATGGATGAATGATAGAGAAAGTCAGAGAACTGGCAAGGGAAAGAGAGAGAGAGAGGAAAAGTACAGACAGAAACCGTGCCATAGAGAAAGAGAACGCGAGTGAGTCAATGAGTGATTGGGATAGATGGGATGATCATTAAAATTTGCCCCTTAGCTAATCTCCCGCCCTTCTATTAGCGGGCATTGGAAAGGTCCAGCAGCAGACCACTGGCAAGTTTCTTGTGAATAAAAACTCCTCTGTGGGTTTAGTTCATGCTATGGGAATAGTATTATAGTAAAAAAAAAAAAAAAGAAATAAAAAAGCAGAATGTTTTAAGTCGAGTGTTTGCGGCTGTGTGCTTCCCCAAGCTGAAAGTTTGATTGTGGCAAAAGGTCGCTTCTTGAAAAGAAGTAAACTGTGCTGACCTTTCTGTCTGGCCTTTCCCTAACTCGCGCATTTATTATTCGTCTGCGAGGCTACAAACCTTTCTGCAAAACCAAAGCAGGATGAACAAGCCACCAGAACCACTGACATCTTCACTCCACCTGCAGCTAATGACAGAGGGAATGACATTCTGACTGTAATCATCTAAGAGGCTCTTAGAAAAAAAACAATAACAGCGCAAAAGATTCGCATGACAGGATGCGGAGTTTGAGAACAATCTGTCAGGTATATAACATTAAGGGCTTGTGATTAATCTTTATGTAATCCTCCAGTGGGTTTGCTATGTGTTTGGATGCAGGCAGGCTGTTTTATGATAGAAGGGAGAAAAAAATAGATATACTGTATTATTCCATATACTCTTTGAGGGTTCCTGAAATGCTCCTACATTGATTCTGTTTTTTTTATAAAGGAAAAAAAAAAAAAGCATAACCATGTTTTATGTAGGGTTCTATGTTTTATTATTTTTTCAGATATAGGCACAATGAAAATCTGTAAGTTTTGTGTGATTGACCTGCTGTGATTTCTTATCGAATATACAAGGTGCTTTCAAGTTAAACCAGGATTTTTGGAGATTTTTGTGCGGAATAACAGAACACATTTATGAGATACCTGTAATTCTTTGTGTAATGCCCTTATTTTTTTTATTTTATTAATTTATTTTTTGGGAACTAAAATAACAGTTTTACTCGTGCTTGAATACCATAAAGGTAGAACGTTTTCTAAGTTTTCTCATTGGACTGCCTATTTCACATATAACGCGCTGGCCTCCCAGGAACTCCAAACATGTGTAAATGGCTTGGAGTGAGGTCACGACTGTACATTGGGTGTGGCAGTAACTCACAGCCAAGTTCCTGTAATGTACAAGTGGTGCGGTGAGCAGTATGAGGTTGTGCATTGGGCTGCAAAACCAGAACACTTTTGATGATCAAACCAGACTGTTTTTTTTTCACTCGTTTAGTGTTCAAGGGAATGACTGCAATGAGGTCCAAGCCAATTTGACCTTCTTTAAAACATGTTCACCATGTTTCACTGTGCGTAAGAGTCTCATAACCATACTGTGCTTGAAGTCTCCTGCAAATACCAGTTTGTTTTACACTTTTACTCACAAGAAATTTCACCACAAGTCCCAGTTTGACATGAATGCCCCTTACGATTAGTGGTTACGAAACTTAGTGGTTACCACTGTTGCCTTGCACCTCCAGGTTCCAGGTTCGAGTCTCACTTCAGGGTCTTGGTGGGTTTCCTCCAGGTACTCCAGCGTCCTCTCTCAGTCCAAATACATGCAGATTAGGCTTAACTGGCGTTCCCAAATTGCCTATAGTGTGTGAATGAGCGTGTGTGTGCCCTGTGATGGATTGACACCCCATTTGAGGTTCACCCCACCTCGTGCCCTAAATCTCCTGTTATAGACTCTGACTTTGTATACAGGATAACGCGGTATATACTGTACGATGAGTGGAGTGAGTGGGTATAGCTCATTTAACAATAGACCTTTTGACAAAACCACATTTGTGTGTCGATGTATTATTAATAGATGGTTATAGCGAAGAACACCCCTGAGCCGATATGAGGAAGAAACCTTAAGACTTAAAAGGGAATCCTTCCTCTTCCTTTTGATGTTGTGATGTTGGATAGTGTAATTATAAATCGTTATTCTTCCTTAATCACATACTACAGAATAAAGTCAAACATTACTAAGTATCTGTAATATAGGCTACATCCACATCCATTGGCGCTGAGCTATGACTGTTATTACTACTGCTAACCGTGTTCCTTCCATTTTCTCAATTTCCTTATTAAAGCTTTCACAGTGCCCTAGAACAGCGATTTTTAGTTCTGTGTCGTCTCTGAGTCTATCTGAAAACCTGATGAGTACTCATGTCTTTTCATAGATTTTTTTTTCATCCAGCTCTTTATCCCAATTTATCCATCCACCACACTGCCTCCATTAGGGACAGATTTACATTCAGGAAAGTGAAGAGAACTGCACCTCTTCGGTGGCCGTCCTGTAATAGCTACACTCATGTAAAGCAGGTGTATGAGTACACAGATGATTGTGAAGGATGGTGAATTGATTTTGCACATATAGCCCTCTAATCAGAACATCATTTCCTCTAGGTCATCTATAGTGGGCTCGGAAATGTGCAATGTGCAAGCAGCAGCACTGAGTAATGCTACGGATTTGATGTACTTGCTGGAACACATTAATAAAAAAGCTCTGGTTCTTTACTAATCACAGATTGTTTTAATTAGCAAGACGTGAACACTACAAGACCATCTTTTTCCAGTTTGCATTATTTTTTTCCCCTTTTGTTTTACTTCCTGATTGTAATTGGCAAAACTGCTCCTTTAGCACCTCGTGAGAGCTCAGCATGGGCAGCGAGTCTATTGTTAACTCATTTATTTTGATTTTCCTCCCATTGAAGTTTCATTTTCTGAAGATTTTCACAGCATAAAATTAGCTGAAGTTCACCTATAAATCAGCACAAATCAGAGTCAAATATTCAGTAAAACGTTCATTATGAAGATGGCTAATTGCATGAAACATTCAGGAACATGATTGTTTCTGAATGCCATTATCAGAAAAGCCTGAATGTCCTAGTTCTCTGCTCAAACTTTTGCCTTATTCTGATAATCTTCACCATATTATTCAATAACACCTATGAATCATTCTGTAAATACTGTGAAGTCAATAGACAATGTATGTACAAGCAGTTGAATGAGAAACATAAAGAATAAGGAACATAAGTCCGAACTAGAGGTGTATTATCTTTATCTTTTATTATCTCGGAATGTCAATATTTGTGTCCCTGACAAGAACCCTGCGAGTGTGCAGAAGCACTAGAAAACACATAAAAAGAAAAATAAGAACCCAGAGGTAGAAATGCCAGCATTGTCAGCATGGGATGTGAATAATGTCTCTGCCAATTCCATAACTTCAGCTAGTGATGTGCACAGTTTTTACTTATGCAGATATTATTTATTTACTATTTTTGCGGCATAAATTTGTTGTTTTCAGTTTGAATTCAGTAGGTTATGTTTTGTAAAATTTTCAAATGTTTAATATATATATATATGTGTGTGTGTGTGTGTGTGTGTGTGTGTGTGTGTGTGTGTGTGTGTGTAAATATATATATATAATTTTTTTCCCCTCTCTCTCTTTTATCATAATACAGCCTGCCTGCCTCTAAACCCACTGGAGGATTACATAAAGATTAATCACAAGGCCATAATGTTACACTCGGCAGATTGTTATACCCTGGGATGGTCTTCATGAGAGCCAGTTTCATCATTGGTGTTTGATGGGTTTTGCAAATGCACTTGACCATATTGTTCTTGCAAGAATTCTCTAACATTGCTGTAGAACAAGAACAAGAGTGTGTGTGTATATAGTATCAGTAAGTCACCTTGACTGCTGATGAGAAATTTATTTGGAGATACCCTCCTCATAATCCCCAATTTACAGCACCTCAGACTAGAGCCGTTATGAAGGCTTTATAGTACATAAGTAGCGGACACAGTTCTCTCTCTCTCTCTCTCTCTCTTTATATATAGTATGTAAGAATGAATGCTGAGTGAATGAATGTTAATGTAATACAGTATTAATAATAGATTAGTATATCACAAATTTTTAGGTATTACAGTCCTGAAGCTAATCATATCTGTATTTTTAGGCCTTATTTATCAGGGTTGATATTATTTATTTATAAATCAGCTGTATTTTTCTTGAAAAAATAGGGTATTCATGAAAACTCTTTGTAATTTCTGAAATACCTTTGTATCTTGTGATTTTGAAAGCTTATATATGTGTGTGTGTGGGAGGGGGTGGGTTGTTTGTTTGTTTTTTCATTTTAGTAGATTATCTAATGTAACCTCTAAACCTTTACATAAGTACAAACAAGGCTCTGGAAAGACTGTAATCACATTCACTTGTCTCATTCAGTTTTTATTTGCTTCCGATTATGGAATGGACTGTGTCCATGCAACTTTAACAAGTAGATTTTGTTTGCATTTCTAACAAGGTGATGGTGATGACAAATGTATGCGTGTAATTTGCATGGTTTGTAACAATTAGTTTTCCATAAGCCAGTACTCATGTGAGCTTCTCATACTGACCGAAAAGCTCAATCATTTCCTCCTGATGGACGATGGCTAGACTACTGTGCAGTAAACACCTTGTCCTTGTCCACATGTCCCCTCATTAGTTTCTGCTCTCCCTCTCTCACTCTCTCTCTCTCTCTCTCCCTCTCTCAGTCTCTCTCTCCCTCTCTCTCTCTCCCTCTCTCTCTCTCCCTCTCTCAGTCTCTCTCTCCCTCTCTCTCTCTCTCTCCCTCTCTCTCTCTCTCTCTCTCTCTCTCTCTGTCTCTCTCTCTGTCTCTCTCTATCTCTCTCCTCCTCAGATTGCAGATTGCAGGGCTTGATTGAGCACTATGTTTCTCAGTACTGCAGCCCGGTGTGGCTCTTATTCATGAGGACAGGGTGGCATTTTGTCCACCGAGGCAAGGAATGAGAAATGGAATGCATGTTTTTTTGATCATATCCTCAAAGTAGTATCCTCAAAGAAACCATTTCACTCTCTTTCTCTTAGTCTCTTTTGCTCTTTTTAATTCTTTTTTTTTTCCAATGCCTTCATATATTCACGCTTGCACTGCCATCCTATCTGTTGCCGGATTTCAACATCTGCATAAAAAGATTTCTCCCTGCACATCGGGTAGCTTTGCCATTGGTATACTGTGAATAGTGTCTACAAACTATAACTATAAACTAACTTTAAATGCTACTACAGTGAATTACGAACGTGTGAGGAAACATCCATTCTGTACGTGAAAGAGAACAATTGAGGTTTTTGTGGGTTCTCTGCTTGTTGTTTTGTCTTTTTAGTGCCCACTAAGTGATTTTTAAATTCTGAGATTCTCATTAGTGTGA
Organism: Clarias macrocephalus; assembly: GCA_011419295.1. Classification (NCBI taxonomy): domain Eukaryota; kingdom Metazoa; phylum Chordata; class Actinopteri; order Siluriformes; family Clariidae; genus Clarias; species Clarias macrocephalus. Next base: position 18,170 of record JAAGKR010005647.1, read on the forward strand.
CATCTCAGAAGTGAGACTTTGCGTGTTCGTAGAATTTGTATATGGAGTCATTACTGTACCCAGCAGATGAATGTCTGAATTATATGTTTCCTGGTGGTGTAGTGGTTACGGCACTATGGGTTTGCCCAATAGGGTCTACAGATGAATACCCGTCTTTTCAGTGAATACAATGTGTGATTACATACAAGGTTATTCAAGTCATGATGGACAAATCACATTTAAGGTGTTTTAAGGTGCATATGAATATGACATATATTATTTTTTTATTGTCCACACATGATTGTCTTAAACAAATCATTTTTGTTGAAGTATCACTGACATGCTCTGCTTGGTGTACAGGAGACATAAGATATGCGTGTTTGTGTGCAGGAAGCTGTTGTGTGTGTGATAGACCTGCTTATGACTGCTACACACCCTTCTCAGATTAGGTTTTCTGAACTCTATAAATTTATGGGACCACAAATTTATATGCAGTTGTTTGATGCTTGAATAGACCTTACACAGCACATCGCCGTACTATGATGCAGTTCTGTTGTCAAAATCCAAATTGAAACTAAAACTGATAGAGGAAGAGGCTGATAATGCAGTGAACTAAAAGTTTTAAACTAAACTTTTGTAATGTGTTTAATGTTTCTCATGATCTTAACTGACTTTGTGATTAAAAGGTGTTTGTGTGCAACACTTATTTCTTGATATTTGTTGCCATTACATTCTTTTTGTCACACTACAAAATCACAATCAAACCACAAGTTGATATATATATAAAGGATTATTAGGAACACCTGTTCAGTTTCTCATTAATACAATTATCTAATCATCCAATCACATGGCAGTTGCTTCAGTGCATTTAGGGGTGTGGTCCTGGTCAAGACAATCTCCTGAACTCCAAACTGAATGTCAGAATGGGACAGAAAGGTGATTTAAGCAATTTTGAGCGTGGCATGGTTGTTGGTGAATGCTACTTTAACATAATAATTATTTATTTTAATAATGAAATAAAGTCATTTAGTCCGAATATTAAGCTGGATTTCTTAATATAATTTATTTGCAATAAAAAAAATCGAAACTGTATAAGTTCATTTGTGTACGCGGGGCGCCGGACAAACGAGTGTCTATGTAGGCACGTAAATTTTTGAAAAACATGTGACTTGAGGCTGAGCTCTAATTGGATCTTTTCAAACCATCACAGTGCTGCGCCCCGAACCCTCCCACTTTTGTTCTTAGCGAATCAATATTGTTTTTAAATATTTGGGCTCATGTGATTGGAGCATTCTCAACGAGTCTTCCAGCACTTCTTATGGCAAGCGGAACTGGCTGACTGGATGCGATGTGAGTCATGTCTTTATTTTATACTAGTAGTAATGATGCACAATCACCTGACAAATGGCTATTTACAGGCGAGTATTAAAAGTTTTTGCACCAGCCGCCACTGCTTTTAATACTAGTTTTCATTTTTTTTAAAAAAGCCAAAAACAAGATATCTCATTTTGCTGTCGACAAAAAATGTCAAAAGAAATTGTGTGACACTCTCCTTTTAACTCCCAGAATAATTAGAGCAACCTCTTACAAATAAAGTGGTTTAAGAAGGAAAAGTGAAACCTTTGTTTTTTTTGTTTGTTTGTTTGTTTTCTAACTCTTATATAATATAATGTAATGTAATGAGATATTTCTATTTGTCCCTGCAGACACTTTGCATGCCGTAGTGGTCATCTCTGCTTCAGCATGTAATAGCTTGACACATTTTTAACACCCATGGCTGCCATGCTCAATGTAATAATGGACTTGATTAAAAGATTGTCATACCCTGGTGTTCATGAGGGAATTGAGGAGCCTGGATGGAGGTGTGAGCGTCGGTGCTGTGATATTCGACCAAGTATAAACAGTTTAACGGAGGAATGGACGTTCATTTTGTTACCCGGCTCTCGACCACACCTTCACTGCTACAGTATAAAGACACATCAAATATACTATATGTGCAACACAAATAGATCAGTAGATCAAAGAACAAAAGCAGAGTGCAGAGATCATGAGGAATTCAACGACCTGGTGGATGAACCATTTACTGTATAGTGATGTTGTTTTTCTTACACCTGTGAATGGTTATGTTGTGTTTTAATGGAAAATGTATGAGCACCATGCAGCGTCATGTGCGCTTCATCTTCTGTGGAAATTCCGTTTGGAGTCTACACTGGGGACTGATTTGTAGGAGAAGATAAATTGAGCAGCTCCTCCACAAAAGACATCAAGCGTGAGGCCTGCTGAACCGTGGTGTTCTGCAATTACACCGGAAAAGTAAAAATAATGGATGATTTAGGAGCAGAATGCTGAGCTTTTGCCACATAAAAAAAAAAAAAAAAAACCCAACGGCTGTGTGTGAAAAGGCCAAGCTCCTGGGGGGAATAAGTGGTAGAGCTGTAATGATCATTTCTGTTCAATTCAGTTTTATTTGTATAGCTCTCTTAATAATAGACATTTTCTCAAAGTAGCGGTACAGAAATCAGGATTAAGATCTACATCCCTAACCAGCTAATCACAGGCCGAGGAAGGGATAAAAAGACAAAGAAACCTTGACAGGATGCAGGCTCAAAAGGGAACAGACTCTTCTGGGTGATAAAGATGGTGAGATTCTGATCATTACAGTTTACAGTTACACAGAGATAACGGAAGAGTGCTGTCAATAACAAGCTTCCCTGTATATAGAGTCTTGGGATGTCATTCGAGTTATTGTCTAGATCGTTTTGATTTATTGCATTGCTCAGGAATTTGTTTTGTTTCCTGCTGAACGCCTGATTTGATATGGATGCTTTCAAGATGCTCAACTCTGCCGCGTACTTCAGTGCAGAAACCTGGTGTGTGTGCCTCTGAGACGGTGTTAATGACAGGTCTTTTGTCATGTTTAATTTTGTATGAATGCTCGGCTAGATACCGCTCAGAGGAGCTTACATAACTCTAATCTCTCTCTCTCTCTCTCTCTCTCTCTCTGTCTGTCCCTGTATTTCTTTGTGTGCATGTTGCTGAAGATCGGTCAGTGGCATTCGGAGCAAGGGCTATCAATGGAGAGAAAGCTTCCCTCACTTAATGTTACAGACACACTCTTCAACACCACACTGATCATCACAACTATCCTGGTAAGTACATCTGCTTTCAGCACAACAGCAAAAACAGCAACCGAACAGACCTGTGGAAACGATCATTTACAAAACAATAGTGACGTCCTTGTCATTAAATAACGATGCATTTCACCATTTTTTTTTTTCAAATCAGGTATTTAAAATTAAAGTGGGTTTGACATTTAAAGCTCCAGCTGCAGGAGAGCACAGTGTCTATAAAATGACTAACAGCAAATCAGTTTAACACAATCAAGGATTCCAGACTGGAAATGAGCTTTCACACCTGTTTTATTGCTGACGGCAAGGTTTAATGCACTGTTCCAAGTGTCTATACGGTTATTTATAGAAATCTAAATATCTACTGTAAATCTAAAAATACAAATGGTTTTCTTCCATATAAAATTCATATAAAGAACAGCTACATTGTCCAATAATAAGGCAATTTAAATCCAGTATTGACCTAATTGATATGTTTGGGATGGTTAATTGGCAATCCTGAAGTCAGACTAACTGGTGCGTTGCAATATTTAACAATTAGTAATAATTGTTAAATTTAAATTATAATAATTCATAAGATTTTTAGTTGTTTTTTTTTTATTTTATGTTTTTTGGTAATGGATGCAGAATTAACGTATACCAAACGGCCATAACATTAACACCAGAACACCTACTATAGCCCTATACTATAGCACACACACGCGGCCCAGCAGGTAAAAAGTCCAAGGACTGACTCAGCTTTTAAATTCCCCACATCCCAATCCAACTGAGCCCCACTGGGATGCTTCGGACAAACAACTCCGATCCACAGAGGCCCCACTGGATCTGGTGATGCACAGAAGATCCGCCGCGAACGTACTGGTGCCAGACACCCCAGCACACTCCTAGAGGCCCTGCAAAGCCATGCCATGAGGGGGCGCAATGGGATCCTTGTACCCCGATGGCACAAGGAGAAATCAAAACCTAGGTGGTTTTAATGTTAATGGTTTTAATGCTATAGCTATCAGTACAAGTGTACTTTACGTTTACTGTACATTTAGGCATTTACTATAGCAGACGCTCTAATCCGGAGCTGGTTACTAGGTTACTAACTGAGTATGATTGGGCAAAAGCTGTTGGGAAGGTTTTTTTTTTTCTTTTTTTCTATCTATGACTGAGCCACTTGCCAAACTAATAGAGACATCAAATAGTGTGACACATTTCAACCTAATGACACATTTCACAGATTACACTGGTTTGTACTGGGGGAGTGATGTCAGAAATTGTCATTTAATTATTTAGTCTGCCGTCAACTTTAATGCTTTACTGTTAATGATGTTAAATGGCGTATGGGGAAAAAATACCCTAGTGGCAGTTTCACAGTAAATTGGAAAATGATGAAAATAAAATGCTAATAGTGGGGGTAAAAATGACATCTCATTTAATAAATTTAGATATAGACATCTCTTTCTTCCTCCTGCACTTCACTGGTTGTCACCTTGATGTACAGTAGCGTTACTCAGAGTGTAGCTATTACAAATAAATGGGTAAAAATAGCATGATCCTGATTCTTTCATCCTGTTTCTCACTGTTACTATGATAAAGTGGTACAGTATAGACGATGACAATATACAGTAGACATTTATTGCATTGAGAAATGTACTGTACGTTATTGTCAAGTAATACAGTAAGTCAGTCCAGGGGGAATTTATGCTTATTTACAATTCATTTCATTTGATTAGTCTTATTGGGCTATGATATCAGGGAATATGCATGATTTAAATATCCCAATCTGAGATGCTATGATCATTCAGAATTGCTCACTTCTGGAGTAGCAGGTTTTACTGTTTACTGCGGATGTAAATAAGGTTTTATCCCCTATATGATCAAGAGCACTGACCCGCTTAGGAAACGAGGAGGCGTGGGATAGCGAGATATCTCCAGGTGCCGTGGCCAGCAATTGAAGATGTAATCCTAGGCTGTTATTTGGCAGCGATTTTGCGCTGCGCCTGCCTTGCCCTATCACTATGGGGAGATGGAACTCTCCTATCTGCAGCAGCCTGGGGGATGATCCTATCCTGTAAGAGTGGGTCATGCGTTTCTGTTTCTGCTTCATATCAACCAGAGAGCGAGAGAAAAGGAGTGAAAGAGATCTGCAAATGGAAATTATTTGACGATTTGAACTGAGAAGCAATGTATAAGATACTGCATTCTCAGCGCAAAGTGGTGTTAAGAGCATGGTATGAATTTTGTTGAATTATTTAATGCTTTTGTTTGGATTACGGTTTCGTTTTGTTCTCTTTTGTGCTGCTTTTTTATTTGCTTTTGTTTCGTTAATTCTTTCTTTTTTTATTATTATTATTTTTAAATTATGTTAGGAATAAAAATGATTAAAAAAAAAAAAATCTCAACAACATTCCATGTTCCCTACTAGTGATGGGAAGTTTGAATCATTTTAGTGACTCGGTTCTTTGAATCTTGTTCATCAGAATGAACGAATCTTTTTTTTTTTTTGAGTCATTTAGTTCATTTCCTTCTTTTGATCAGAAATGAAATAAAATGTTACATTTTCAATAAACAGACCCCCGACACGTCAACATAATCAAATTTTGGCTATAGTTACAGCAATGAAAATATCACAATGCATTCGTTGAGAACCGTTCAATTCTGTTTCATAACCTATGGAGGTTTTGCGATGCTTTGCACATGCGCGCCCAGTGAAAAATGAACGAATCACTCTCCGAGACTATTCGTTCTTCTGAGTCACATTAAAGATTCGTTCAAAAAGATCGAATCGTTCATGAATCATCACTAGTCCCCACATTTATAATTCCATCTATCCATCCAGGAACCTCTGTTATCCAACTAGGGAGCACGGAGACCAATGGTGACCATTGTATTTATTCCCATTTTTATAACCTCCGGTCAACATTTCCATGCTCATCCACACACTATCGGCAATTTGAAAATGCCAGTTAGCCTAATTTGCATGTCTTTAGACTGTGGGAGGTAACCGAAGCACCTGGAGGAAACCCACCAAGCATGGGGAGAACATGCAAACTCCATATATAATGACTTAACAAATAGTATTGTGTAAGCCAGTATCAGTGGTAATAATAACAAAACAATGAAGAATTTCTAAACCTCGGTATTAAATACCATTCTGCAGTTCTATTACAGGACTGTTATTCCGGATCACCGGGCATGTTTGATTCCCAGCCAAGCAAACTCATCACATCATGACCATGACCTCATGTGTCTCTCTCTATATATATAAAGTGCATCCTCTTTTCCAATCTCATCTTCCTGAGACGTATAAGAAGCAGGTCATTGATGCTAAAAAGTACTAAAAACCCTTGTTAAAAGGATAGTCCATTACTGTGATGATACCGTAACTTTTATTTATTTATTGATATTTCTCAATGACACAGAGAGCAGACTTGTGCCTCATGCATAGTGTGGCATGAGCAGAGTAATGAATCATTATCATTAGTTCATCAATTCAAACATGTCAATTTCTTAATCTTCTGCAATTCTGGGCACAATGGCGAGTTGTTTGTGCCTCAAGGCCCCGATGGAGTCTCCCACTGAACAGCCGTGCTCTAATTGCAGCATTGCGCACTTTGCAGGCTAGAATGAACTTCTGTCTATTTAGCATCCTCCCCCAGCACAAAGTCTGACAATGCAGCTGCGCAGTGAAGTGCAGAGCTCAACGGAGCTTAGTAGCTGCCTCACATGCAAAAGCAGACCCTGATGTACTGTCACTTTCAAGCCCACCTTGGAGAAGAGTGCTAATAGCCTGGCGGTCGAGCGCTCTGAAGAACAGGGTCTGACCCTCAGAGCCCGTGAGCACTTAATGCACTGCAGGCCCAGTATCAAAGCCTAATTTAATCTTTTATCTAATGCAATAGAACAAATCTACACCGTTTGTGGTACATCAGCTCAAGTGAGTGTCTGCTTGTACCCTGGCATAAAGGAGTTAGCAGGGAATCTGTAGCAATGCCACATGCAGAGATTTCAAAGCTGAAATCGATGGTGGAAGGGGATAACGTATTCAACAGGCACGGAGACGGTGCTTTCAGACTTCACTGTCCAACCGGTGAGGAGACGTGGCTCTGGCGCAGTGTGCATTTACATTGATCTCACAGCTTGCCATATGAAACAATAGAAAAAAACAGATGCTTGAGACGGCTTTCACGCTAGCCGTTACTACTGTACGCCCAGGCAAGTTAGCTTTGCATGCCTGTGGATCGGCACACAGTGTGGCCTAACCCTACATTCCTGATAGATACAGTGGACTGGTCACATTTGTTAACCCTGGTATCATACAGTACATCAGCACCACAGCATATTACTGGAACAAACCTGTTAGTCTATCTGGGCTTGCAGGTACGAGTATGCCCAAGCTTGCCCTGTACTGTACTCAGTGAGGAATCTCAAGCTTCAGGGAGCATCATAAAGTAAATATCAGTATTTTTTATCGCAAATGTTAGTAAATTATACAGTAGGTTAGAGAAGTGCTGAGTATGATATAATATGATTAAACATATAATATTGTGCAACCCTCCCATTTTATCCGGGCCTGGGACCTGCACTGCATCGAGTGTGGCAACCACTGACAGCGGGCCTCGAACCCGAATGCTCAGTTCCCCAAACCAACAACCTAGAGCCTCAGCCACCTGAGCCACCACTCCGTAATGTTTAATAAATAGTATTTACAATTATTCATTTATTAGACAGGTCTGTCCAAAGAAACTTACATTTGAGCTGAGCAGTTGAATATCAAGGACTTTGCTCAAGAGTCCAAAAAGTAATAGCTCGGCAATGCCCAGATTTAGCTATATGTACCCCTTTTCTTCACACTGTTGCTTTTTTCATTGTCACGAGTTAATACATGGGCCCGACGTAGGTAGAGCAGCACAAAAGGCTATGAGACATTCACCAACTCGCCAACATGGTGAGATTCGCAAACCTATTATAGCCCGAAAATTTAGACAGAATCGGCTTTGCAGGAGTCTGAATCAGCGAGTGCCAAGGCTCCTGTAGCTTGGCGAGAAAACACTGACTGTGAATTGAGAGGAAGAAAACCTGAAAGGAACCAGACTTGAAAGGAAAAGGAAATTAGTGTAACAGATTATAAAAGGTATCAGGCTGCTTGGTGTGATCTTATTAATGAATGGGAGTTCTAGACTGTTCTAGAACTCCAGGAGGTGCATGTGCATGGTATTTATCTGAGATTATACACTGATGGCGAAAGGCATAATAATAATTCTTTTCATCTCCGCTGAATAGGTGGATAATATCTTAGAAAAATCTTAGCAGACCAATGATATAAATTTTATTTAATTTTAAAGATGTGTTTGTGCATGTGCCTTTTGAGGATGGAATGGAAAACCAATTTTGCTCGGGTCCTTCGTGATTTATCGAGGTAACAGCTTAATGGTTTATTTGACTTTTAATATGTACAGATGCTTCCGGCAAAGTTTAAAGATAGCCATTTAGGAGCAATTTTGTCACGTCTGTGAAGGTGGCGTAGGCGAGGCATAAACGCAGAGGATAAGACGTTGAAGATGTTTTTTTTAAATAATAATGAAATCAAACATAAACAAACATACTTAACTTGAAAACAAACCAAACAGGAGCTTATACAAAACTAACCAGAACAATGAGCTGAACTAAACTGGCATCAAACTAAATAATCTAACCAGCATGTAACAAGTTTAAATCAACAGATGCAAGACAAAGGAAACAGAACTTAAACAGGCTATATACATTCAAACTAATGAGCCACCTCATGGCTCATGGAGTGTTCCCATCACCTGACCGAGGTGCATCCTGGGAAACGTAGTCCAAACTAACAAAAAAACATCAGAGTCTCTGGGTGCAAGGCGCCCTCTAGGGGTTAACCCTGACAAATTTCAGTACGATCTAATATCATTTGTTATGATCTGATTATCTTCGTCCTACCAGTCACTGCATAGCATAGAGGCTCCTGAAACATGCTGTACAGTACCGTGCAAAAGTCTTGAGGCTCCCCTTATTTCCTCATATTAAATAAAATAAAATTAAGTTAAAGAAATGGAAACAGGCTGCAAAGCGCCTAAAAGATGTTTATGTAACAACGTCAGCAGCAACCTCGTTTCCCCTCTCGTCTGTTCCAACCACTCATCATTTAGCATCACCGGTATCATCAGTCATCATCTGCATCAATTTCTCTCTGGTTCATGCCTTAAGATGATTCATGTTAAAAGATGTTAAAAGATTTCTTTAAAAAGCATTCCTTTGAAACTGCTGGGACTGGGCTGAAAACGAGAACCAAACACTTGCCAACATTGAGAGCTAGAGAAAAGAAAAAAAGTCTTTCAGGGAAGATGGAGAACTATTCATCAAGCCTACAGTACAAAATATGAGGAAATGAGGGGGGGGGGGGGGGGGGCTTGAGACGTATTGTATGTGATACTCTGTGTACTCTGTAAGTGTGTTTTCCGGTGGACTGGGTTTGTTTTGGGTCTAAAAAGCAATCCTCAGAACCAAGCACACAAACCACACGAATACCTTTTTGTTCCTTTGGGTGAGATTACTCATTTTGAAGCACAGGCTTGTTTGTAGTATGCCAGTGTTAACTGTAAAACCTGCTCCGTCAAAGCCGGTGAACTTTCTTTACAGCACTGGGAAAAGTATAGTGTTTTAGAGATCGCTCGCCTGGGACATGTTTGCCGAAAACAGCATGTGTTTGAGGCAGTCCGCATCATTTAGGGCTTTATGATGCCATATGTCAGACAGAAAGTGAAAACATTTTCATCTCTCGCCGAATGGCCTGTATTCTCCCGGAGATGAGCCTAACCCTAAACCCTGAATCTCCCCACCAGTTCCATATGCAAATTTAGTTAATGGAGTCTTCCTTCTATTAGGTTTTTTTTTTTTTTTTTCACATCCAACAAGGCAATTCCATCATGCCGGCATTTGTAAAAATAATAATAATGATAATTTCATCTGTTTGTTTTGCAAATCAGCCCCAGTGAGGATTTTTTTTTCCTCCTGAAGGTTGCTTTATTATTCTTCCACCAAAGAAGAAGGTTAATGTGCAGTCAGCCCACGAAACACTGCTCTTTAATAAGCCTGGTTTAGGGCATCTAGTCCGGCCGGCACACTCGAGTGCTCATAGCAAGCTGGGAGTGATGAAAATTTGCATTTATATTGTGCCTTGCACGTGCCATGATGGAATCGCAGTAGGAGGGTCAGCGCCGTGCCAAAAGGTAACATGCGTCCCTGATTTAATGAGCTGATGAACAGAATGGAAGGATTTGCATTAATTGTGTGTTGTGGCTCAGAGCTACAGACTTTCCCCTAGTTATGCAATTTTGTGCAGGTTCATGTTGCACGTAATGGTTTGTTAGAACTTGATGACTAAAGTTAAGTCAAGGATGGCGGTTGCCAAAAGTATTAAGACAACACATGACGTGGATTATACAGTAGTTCTCCTTATGCATTAAGAACAGGTTATTTCACTGATCAGTTCTAGCCTATCTGCCTGGAGAGTTGTGCTAATTAAATTTTTTTTTAAAAGTGGCTATGTGATAATGGTCTTCAGAATCTGGAGCCATGGTCTGGGTCATCTCCAGACCTAAACCCAGTAGAAAACTGGCGGACACTGGCGGACACTGGCGGACACTGGCGGACACTGTTGGACACTGTTGGACACTTCAGGAAGCGATCAAGCATGCATGGATTGGGCCTCCGAGTGGCGCAGTGGTAAAAAGCACTCGCCCTATCATCCGGCGATCGCTAGTTCGAATCCCGGGTGATGCTGTAACCTCTCGCAGCCGGAGGTCTAGAGAGAGCTGATTGGCCGAGCTTTCTCAGAGGGGAGGGATGAGAGGTACTTAGTGCTCCCACGATCACGGCTTTACAGCCAATCAGGGGCGTCTGTGAGCTCGCGCAACGGAGGGAGCGGATAGCGCTGTCCTCCGAGTGTGTTACGCCGCCCCCAACGCTGCGCGAGTGAGCAGTTCAAAAAGATGCGGTTGGCTGGCATCACGTGGTTCGGAGGAAACACGTGATAGTCTTCAGCCCTCCCGGCTGAATGGTAGTAGTTTTCTTTTTTTTTTTTGGAAAAATCCAAAAAAAAAAAAAAAAAGCATGCAAAAGTACTGCACACGTCTTTTGACTTTATGCCCAGACAGATTAAGCAGGATTTGAAGAAAATAACATTGATTGTTGTAGATCAATTTCATTGCGTAAAAATAACAAATTATTCTTATTCTATTGATTATCGTTATTTTGATAAAACGGTTCATTTCGGTTCTGTCTCCGAAGCTGTGTTAAGCAGTGGCTTAGCCGATGGGGTTTAAACCTGCAGCAGCAGTCTGATAGCCATAAGAACGTTACTATGGCAATGAGCAGGGAAGAACATGCCTTGTTGGCATTTTAAATTGGTACAGAGGCCTGGGTTTGACAGTAAAAATGAAAAACTCGTTACAGTCTAGCAGTTTGAACTGTCTGTGAGCACAACATTCTATTTCAATATCGGTCTCATCAAGGTGTGCAGCGTACACTGTCTGCTTTTTTTTATCCCCCCCATTGAAAGATCATTATAACTAAAACAAAAAAGTCATTTTCAAAAGCTTTTACATGCCTGGCTTCACTCAGAAAAGCCTGTTTATCCCCAAGGTGACAATGTTCTGTGACTGATGTAGAGTTCCCTGTAAATGATTTTAACCGCTTCTGCATAAAAATAAATAAATAAAAAACACTCTTAGAAATGCATGTGTTATAAACAGTGCCGATAACAAAATGAAATTTTGGCAGCAGCTCCTTCCTTGTGATTCTGGACCTCTGAATAAGTCTTGGCTTACGTCTAATATACAATCTCAGCTGTGCAAGCAGAAAAGTCATAAAATAGAAGTGAACCATTTTTTTTTTTGTGTGTGTATGTGTGTGAGTGTTTGTTTGTTTTAATGAGACACTCTTCTCAGACTTACGGACCGGCTGAAGTGTCAGCGGCTGATCTCTAGCAATGTGTCTTTGCAGGAGAATCCGTACGTGATGCTGAAAGCCAACTATCAGGAGCTGGAGGGGAATGAGCGCTACGAAGGTTTTTGCGTGGACATGCTGAAGGAGCTGGCCGACATTCTGAAGTTCAACTACCGCATTAAGCTGGTGAGCGACGGAGTGTACGGTGTCCCCGGTGCCAATGGAACCTGGACGGGAATGGTGGGCGAGCTCATCTCCAGGGTGAGTTAACAACACTTCTCACCACATATTTGGCAACATCTTGGTGTGATACATTACCGTAACTCTAGCCTTGCATCTCCAGGGTCAGGGTTCGAGTCCCACCCTGGGTATGTGTGCATGGAGTTTGCATGTTCTACCTCAGCTTGGTGGGTTTCCTCCGGGTACTCCGGTTTCCTCCCACAGTCCAAAGACATGAAGGTTAAGCCATTTGGCGTTTCCAAATTCCCCGTAGTGTGTGTGAATGACAATAGGATGTCGAGAACTTGCAACCTGACCCCTTATGTGTCCAGGTTGGGATGTGTTCGTCACCCGATGTGCCGGATGGCACGTGAACGGACCAAAATACCAAATATATATTAATATAAATTTACAACTGTATATATTATATGGAACGAACATGTGGTGCACACACAACTAATACAAATATATAATACACAAAAATATTCAGTGCAGTATTTTCTTTCAGTTTGCTTGTCTGTTTGTTTTATTTATTTTTGAGAAAGCTTGCCAGGAATGCCATCTGATTGAGATGATCACTGTGTGAGCGGCCGGATAATACGCTCATGGACCTGAATAAGCAGGAGAAAAGAAAACCCATATTCATTAACATAAACAATGCATTCACAGCATCTATTCATTAATCCTTAATAACTGCCTGCTCAGGGATGTGGTGGCTTAAATTAGACTACTGAGATGTTTCCTGTAAGTTGTGCGTTATTTACATTTTTTGTAAATATGAAGAAAAAAAAAACACTTTTGATTGTGCAGAATAACAGAACACACTTATGAGAGTAAAAACAATCTTTATTTCCCTATATAATCCGCTACTACATTAATGCACTTGTCTCAGGGGATACCATCAAGGTAGAAAGTTTTTTCAGTACACCAGAGCCATGATCAAAAACACTGGCCTCCCAGGAGTTCCTTTAATGCCAGAAACATGTGGAAATGGCTTGGAGCGAGGACTGTAGGGCTGTATGGGGGATGTGGCAATAACTTATAAACAGGGGGTCAGAGTACAGGGGCGGTCAAGTAACAGAACCCCGGCGGAAGATAGGATTAAAGTGGTAACTTGGTGGTGCTGGGGCTCAAACCCCCGACCTTCTGACTAGTAACTCACAACCTTAACGTTTTGAGGCACCACTGCCCCAAGTGTCTAATGATGATGTGTACAGTTCCCCCACAATGATGCGTCTCTACCGCAAGTTGGCGACAAGTTATCTGTCGCTCTTCAAGAATCAGGAGTTCTGCTTGCTGAAAGAAAAAAAAATCCAGTTTAATCTATGCTGTCAGTAATGTTTAAGGGAGAGAAATATAACTGCAGGAAAAGTTTATTTACTTTACTAGACATCGGCAGAAACTCGTAACAATTAAAGCTGATTATGACTAAAGAAGCGCTAAACAATATGCGACTTAAATACCTGCGCTAATGAAACAACAATGTCATATTAAGTGCTTGTGGTCATGTGTTATGGAGCATCCAAACTGGTGTTCACACCCTACTCAAGGGGGCACCAAGGTCACAGGGGGTATGCGAGCCTTACAGTTACAGTTTCAGAACGGGCTGTTGAAATTAGGTGTGCACATTAGGTTACGTAAATAAAGTAAGATCATAATTACACACTTATAGGAGAAGTAAAAGTCGGCCTAGAAAAGGATCAATTTATTCTTTAGTTCCGAGTCCATTGGCTGGCTTGGCTTGGCTTGACTTGGCTTGGCTTGGCTTGGCTTGGCTTGGCTGGGTTGGGTTGGGTTGCTTTTTAGATACAAGCACGGGGCCTCCAAGGAAAAAAAGGTTGGAAATCACAACCCTACACAGGTGGGAGACCCTGGATAAACAGGCAACTGGTCTCTCCATTTTGAGTCTACGCCTTTTGAGTCGGCATAGTTTACACTGAATGCTTAGTTGAACAGGTAAAAGAAACAAAGCATCCTCCACAGAGCAGCGAGGCAGCGTGACCTTTTGTGTTAAGCTAAGAGGTGGTGCGGCATACAGGATCAAGAAGCGGTGCCAGAGGTTGAATCGGGGTCCATTGCGGAGACAGAGGGTAGAACATGGTTCTCGGCGTAGCCAGAGGGGAGCGCAACATTGTTTGTCAGGTTGGGGATAGTTTCATCTATTCTTAACCTGTTACTGTACTCCTACATCAGGTGGTTCACTAACAGAAGAACATGCTATGTATCCAGGAATCCTGCTGCATCCACGCCGCTGTCGGGCGTTCGTAGTGCATAAACATAATCAAGCACAAATGAAGTTGATAATGTCTAAAGCCTGACAGGGAGCGCTAAACAAAACGTGACAAATTTAATACGCGTGCTAATTACAGTAGACATTAATGGGATTCAGTTTGCTTGTGGTCATGTGACATGGTGCCCGCAGTGCCATCCCCTTATCGGCGCCACCATGATTTGCTCCCACATTGAGATGAAAACAAATAGCTTACCACTTAAGGTGGAGAAATTGTTTTCTAAAGCGTCTTAAATTCAGTTCGAGTCATCAGATTAAAATTCCTCGGAACGAGTTGCAGTCCAAGCCTTTTATTTCCCACATGCGCAATCGTTTGTGACATCTTGCCAAATCAAACAGGGTTATCGTAATTAAAAGCTGCTAAACTTGCCGGTTTCTGGTGCTGATTAAGCACAAGATAACCATGTTTAGTCTTTCCTCTCAGGCGCAGGTTGCTTGTCCTAATGAATTTCAATTAGCCCTTGCAGTCCTTAACAGACACCCACACAGATGTGTGTAAAGAGGCTCAGTTGAGCATGAAGGCTATTAATCCTGTTCAGACACCCACTAACCCACACTTGATAGAAATTTAATATGCTGTAGATTCCATTCAAAGCCGCTGACCTTTTCAGCACTGATGTTATGCGCTTAACAGTCGCATCAGGCTACTTGATTCATTCAAGTGATCGTTTTTTTTGTTTGTTTCTTTGTTTTTGTTTCGTCTTGTTTTGCCTTGTTTTGTCTTTCTCCGTAGGGAGTTGGATTGAGGTGATCCGTCGTGTTCGGGGAACTGAGTTCTTAAGTGAAGTTTTGTTGGAGCTCTTGTACTCAGTTCGGAGAGGCGGAATGGCTTTTGTGAAGCTATCTGTCTTAATTGTGCAGGCTAATGGAGGGCAAAGTCATTAACAAAATAAAGAAAAGAGTGCCGCCTCTTATTATTGTCCCAGTACGTTCCATTGATGCGTACTCTGTATAACTGACCTTCAGGATGCCCACTAAATTTAACTCTATCACGTATATGCACACGCAATGAAACAATGCAGGCCATAGAGAAGAAGAAAAAACAGCGTAAAAGGTGTCATGTGTGATATTTGATTCAACTTCTGACTTTTTTTCTGTCATATGGATTAGTTGCTGTGAACTTCTGAACTGGCGTGTGCTTTTGTCTCGACGCCAGACACTCTAGGATGAACGACAGCAGTATCATACATTATAATAAATGTTGGGATGAGCCTTTTGTTCCAATAATTACACAATCGGCTTCTTTGTCTGGGCACCGAGCATAGCCTGACTCCTTCTGCGTGTTTAGGGATGTTTGGAACAGCCTGCGAAAGAACATGTCTCAGAAGGAATCGGAAATGCCATGTCGGGAACCTAAGTAAATGCATTATTCATCCCAGATAGCAGCGACTTTGCCACAAAGAAGGAAGCGGGTAAGGGGGGGGGGGGGGGATCAATCAATCCGAGTTTGACTTAAAGTCGTGAAAGTGTGGCAGAGTGAAGAAAGAGCTTAGCAGTAAACTGTGTAACCGCATACACAATCAGGCATGTCATTCTCTGTGCTTTGAAGAGTGGAATATTGCACTAATCGATATGATTGTACAACAAAAGGATGGATATTTCAGCTAGGTTTATTGATTATAATTTCTTTTTCTTGTTTAGTTGTTCTCACTTTGTTCTTTCATTTCAGTGGAGCCTGGAAAACTAGTGATCAAGCTAAATGTTTTAAGACAATAAAAAAATAATACAAAAGCTAATCTCAGACTGGAAATATGTGAAACCCGGGGTGGAGTTTCTTAACCTCCAGTCTTCTGGAAAGGTTTTCCAATGCATTGTGAAGTGTGGCTCATTCATCCACAAGAACATTAGTCATTCTACCATGTCTTCATGAACTTTGCTCTGTGTGTACAGGGATACGGTCGGGTTTGAACTTGGTTCCAGTGAAGGGAAATTCTTTATACAGTAATTGTATACTTTTGACTTTGTGGCAACAGGTTCAGCAAGATGTTAACAATCAGTTAACCGAATACTGATAACACCACCACCCAAGGTTCAGCCATGCCTGCGGGAACCAAAGGCCAGCATGCAGCATTACAAATCCCCCCCCCCAAAAAATGTTGGCTATGATGGAACACCATCAGAACCCCCCGTGCAAGGTGGACTGAGCTGCAAACAGTAGGCAAACAGCCCGAGATTTCCATCCCAACCTCCAAACTTTCCTGAGAATCCAATCCGATCAAGCTGAACATACGAGTCCCATCCACAGAGGCCTCACCCAACAACCCACAGCACCCAAAGGATCCGCTGCAAAACATCCTGGTGCCAAGTACCACAGCACTCCCCCAGCAGCGCTGCCGACTCACTGGGGCAGTGTGTTAAAGCTCTGAGTTATTGATCAGAAGGTCGGCGGTTCGAGCTCCAGCTCCACCAGGTTGCCGCTGTGGCCCTTAAACCTGTCTGCTCCAGGGGCAGCATATAATGTCTAACCCTGCACTCTGACCTCAGCGTATTAACAAGAAGCTGGAGATATGTGAAGAAAAAAGAAGTTTCCTGTGCAGTGATGTTCAGTATATGTGACGAATAAAGGCTGAACAAAACTGAACATGAACAGAACATTCCTCGACGGGTCAAAGCCGCCCCGATGGCATAAGAGTAACCCAAATTCTGTGTGGTTTTAATGTTCAGTGTATATGAAAGCCCTTTATTCTTAGCATGAAACTCTGTGTTAATCAGCCAGTAGGCAAGTGTTACTCACATTAGAAGTGTAAAAGACATCTAGTAAGACGAGGCCCCAATGCACCAATTTAATAAATGAACAGACTACATGATATGTGTGACCAGAGAGCAGATTCCGGATCCGTCTTCACCGAGCCAGATTACTGTTTTCTGTTTGCTTTTGTCCCTGCTCCGGCTGTATACTGAACTGAATTCTAATAAATGTTTCAAGGTTTTCTTTGCAGCTACTGTAAATTGCAGTCTGGTTTTCTATAAATAAGAATCTCTGAAAGTCAACAAGGCCTTTTTTTTTTTTCCTTCCCCCTCGTGTAAAATCCGGACGCTGTTGGCTGAAACAACGAGCGCAAACCGTAGTCCAGATACCGCTTTTCAATATGTGAGCTCCACAATCCGCTTATCCCTGCAGTGGAGGGCAGCGGAGGAGCAGCAGCGGCTTGTCGCCTCTGGGAGTGGAAAATCCCACACAGATGTACTTTTCAGTTTGGTTTTTATTAGTTGAGCTAAGCTTCCACGCTATGCCCAACAGCCCCAGATACTGTGTCAAGTAATTTATCATGACAGCTTGCCCTTCACTAAAATACATTACTGTTGTTCACCTACTGTGCATGAGTTACTTTATCGGAGGTTATTTTACTATGTTTATTTAAGCAAACGTAATTGTTCGGCACATGTATTTGGACTCTTAAAATCAGACATCTTTTTCACCAAGACTTGCCGTGTATGTGTAATTGTGTCTTGCGTGTGTGTGTGTGTGTGTGTGTGTGTGTGTTGCAGAAGGCGGATCTAGCCGTGGCTGGCCTGACCATCACAGCTGAGAGGGAGAAGGTCATTGATTTCTCCAAGCCTTTCATGACACTGGGGATTAGTATCATGTACCGAGTGCATTTGGTAAGGACACTAGCGCGACTCCGCCTACACCACCTTACCGACACTACACTGTGGTGTACACTACACACCACATTAGTCAGCGTGCTGCAAAGGAGGGAGGCACTTTGGCTTGTCTCGCTGATGAAAGGTTTCCTCCTGGTAATGCCCTGCATATTACTGTATTCAGGAATAAATGTAAAAGTTCCGAGTTCTTGATAATCAGGACGTCCTGCATGCTAATGCACCACAGTACCGCACTGCAGGATATACACACACACACACACACACACACACACACACACGCACAGCATCGGCCTGTTCCTTAAATCAAAGGTTTAAGGGAAGGAAGGAAGAGAAGGAGGGTGATTCAAGAAGGCAGAGTGTGTGTGTGTGTGTGTGTGTGTGTGTGTGTGTGTGTGTGTGTAAGAAAGGAAAAGTGATTGAGGAAAAGTGGAAAAGACAGAGATGGAACAAACGAGTCAAGCAAAGAGAAGCAAACGGAGGCAGCCGAAGAGGTACAGTGATGACAGGAGCTGCATATCATGTATGTCTGACACAAATAAATAAGAATGAGATGAAGAGATTAAAGTAGCTCTAGCACGCTGTAGAGCGAAGCGAGTCTGTCTCTTCGGCTTCTCTCTGCCTTATCCAGCCCTGCAGCTCCATTCAATACCTGAGCACCATGCTGCATGTGCCCTTATTTAGATCTAAATCCAATTGCTATTGATCTTGTGTCACACAATTCCTACATAGATCCACTTTTTTTCCCCCCTATTCTGAGCTTAAAATGAATTTCGCAGCTGATCAATGGAGGTAGAAAATGGAATCAAATATGGCGAGAATTACATGCTGAGAAATGCTGCTTCATCAAACCCAGTGTGTAATGTGCCGTGTTATAGTGCGTACAGAATGGAGTGTGTTGAATGAGCTGTAGGTAGGAGTCCCCGCTCTAAAGCTGCCTATACATAATAAGCATTTTAAACAAGCCTGGCTGTGCAGTACAGATGATGAGTGGTTGCTGCTTTGCTAACCACATGTTTGGAACAATGCCCCTCCACTGGTACTGCTGGCTTGGAAATGACCCATATACAAGGTAGACGAATTATTTAAGGTTTATACTGATTTAAAAATAAGGCTTACTTTGTCATGAGTGTAACCTATCATTGCAGGGTAGTACTGACCTGGTTACAGTAGCAGGATGCTTTTGCTTTCTCCTTACATTATAGTAAATGGTTAATGATGATGATGGAAATTGTTCAAAACCAAGCAAGGTACCTAACAGTAGTTTTATACAGTGGAACCTCAGTTCACCAACGCCCCGGAATACGAGCAAATCGGTTCACGGCCTAAAGATATTCGCCTAAAATTTGTCTATGTTCACAAAATCCTCCTCGAACACAACCTAGAACCCGCCATCTCAAGCGACCGCTGTCAGCTGAACAAAGGCACGAATGCATCACCCAGCATCAGTTTCAGCATCAGTTTCAGCACCAGTCTGTGGTCGCGGAGCGCGCACGTGATAAGATAATTTTGTGCAAAGTGGGGTGACGTCCAAGCCCTTGCCGAGAAGTTTCATCCAAACAAAACTGTGTAGAGTACTACACCTTATGAATGATAATGCGGTGTTAAATACAGTTCATAGTGGCAAAGAACAGATTAATTCTACTTACAAGGGGCATTCAAGTCAAACTGGGACTTTTGATTGTGCAGAATAACAGAACATAGTTATAAGAGTAAAACCTACCTTAATCGTTTTATACAATCCCCTGCTACACTAACGCACTCATCCCAGATTTCCACTATTGGAAGAAAGGTAGAACAACCCCAAAATTAATCAACACCTTCTGACCAATCAGAATTGAGAATTCAACAGCTCTGTTGTATAAGCTCTATAGTGCAAAGTCTATATAGAGCCTGCTGTCTGCATGAAGAAACAATTACAGTACAGTGGAGGACGAAAGAATTGACACACTTGTGAAATTCAGTGTTTTAATGGTGTAGTGGTTAGCACTATCGCCTTGTACCTCCAGGGTCTGGGTTCGGTTCCCAGCCAGGCTCGATTCTTGTCGCTGTGTGCATGGAGTTTCTCCCTTTACTTGGTGAGTTTCCTCCCACAGTCCAAAGACCTGGAGATTAGGCTAACTCGCGTTCCCAAATTGCCTGTAGTCTGTGAGTAAGTGTATGTGTGTCCTGCGGTGGATTGGCACCCTGTCCAAGGTGTACAACGCCTCGTGCCCTAAGCCTCTTAGGATAGGCTCCAGGCCCCCCTGTGACCTAGAAAACCGGATTATTTATTATATTATTTATTATTATTTTATGGGTGGCTTAGTGGTTAGCACTGTCGCCTTGCACCTTCAGGGTCTGGGTTCAATTCCCGCCTCGGGGTCTGTGAACGCCTGCTTAAGAATTTTCTACTTTGAAAATTTGCAAGGAATTTGCTGTAAAGCATTTTCAGCATACAAGTGAACAAAGCGAGCTGGACCGAATGCCAAATGTGTGCACTGACACAAACAAAACCTGTAAAGCAACTTGACACTTTTTTTTTTTTTTGCTTTTTTTTTTTTTTTTTACATTTTTTTGTTTTACAGCAATACAATTTCTACCATTTTTTTATTCACGACGAAATAAATCATTCACGTTTTTACAACAAACAGTATGCATAAAATTTTAAAAAAACATTAAAAACCTCTTCACACATTGACAGTACTTTCACTAGCCCACTTTCACTACCAGAAAGCTCTTCGGGTTCCATGTTTACAGTAAACACGTTTTCCTTTGTATTTGAGCTTGTTGCTTTTTACTAGGTCAAAACTACCTGACCTTAAGGCATTTCGGGATATCGTTAATATTATGCAATTATTAGGAAATAATTGGCAAAGCTGCAGCAGGCGTATAAAGTGTGACCTGAATAGCACGTTCGGGTTAATCCTCCTGCTCCTGCCGCCACTCGTGTGAGGTACGGCGAAGCCTCTCGGGGCTGTGTTGTAGGAGGGGTGAAGTATAGAGTGTGGGTGAATAAATAAATGACTAATTAGCACAATGACTTAATTACAGAGTTGCACAGGGAGCCATAGCAGAATCGTGAACATTCCCTGACGGCGATAAAAGCCGCCCTACTGATAGATTGTGTGCAAGAATGTGTGTGTGTGTGTGAGAGAGAGAGAGAAAGAGAGAGAGAGATAAAAAGCACGAGATGCCTTAACTCCTACTACACTGAGAGTAGGCGAGCATTTGTTCTAGGGAGCTCTAACAGTGTGTCACAGCTATTCCTGTCTGCACCTGTGTGATTTTGCTCAGGAAAAAAAAAAAAAAGATCAAGACTGTGACCTTTTTGTCCTTTAATAAAATTGTATTAACAATATATGTATATACATGTATATAAATAATAAAATAAAAAAATCTCACAAGCCACCTACAAAATCCTGCGCATTAGGGCGGTGTATGAGATGGTGATGGAAGGCTAGCTGAGTGTTAACCACGCATTCCTTCATCATTCCCTTCCCTGTCTCGCACAGCTGATGCCTGGTGCAGGCGTTTATTTTGACATACGGCGAAGGCAGCACTTATCCCGGAGAAGATATTTTTCTGGCGTGTCACAAAGTAAAAACTCGGGTTTACACCTCCGGCACATGAAGGCGAAGCTGTAGCACGGAAAAGTGTTACAGCTCAAACCTGGGGATATCTGAGATGTCTAACTTTGCCCATTGCGACTGTATTGCTGGTGAAAATTTGGATAAAAAAAAAAAAAAATCCACCATCCTTCTCCGTTCACCGTCTCATATATAGAACACAGCGTCCGGGCGCTGTTCAGCTCTAAACGCCCGTCACCCGCAAACGCGAGGATCACGGCGCACGCAAATGAGCAACACGCCACGATTTCTTTCCTTTCACCACCCAATCCAGCAGGCTCCTGCTGCTGCAGTCCTGCTGCGCTGTGTTGATTGTGCCTTTGTGTACACTTAAACCCGAGTTTAGCACAAGGGCTGTAAACAAAGCGCTTTCTTTTTTTCTTTTTTTTTTTTTCCCGCTCATAGCAGATTGCCGCTCACAGCAGATTGCCGCTCGCGGCGCTGAACTTCAGTCAACAGACATACGCGGTCTCCCTCGGTGCTGCGTAACAATACAATTATTGTGCCAGCATAAAAGTGCGCACTGGCACGTTACACTGCCTTTAGTTAATTCCTCCTTGCTTTAATGTAGCTATTTAAAGCTGCTGCAGCGACGGCGATCATTGACAGCTTCGACGGTGCTCGGCTTGTATACACGGAGTGCACACAGCCATAATTACTGTTCTCACTATCTCTGACTCGACACTTATATCACTCAATTATACTAATATCGGTGGTGTTTAATTATTTCCACCCGTGTTTCTGTGCCTTGCACACTGTATACATCATTTTCATGCTAAAGGCTCTGGAACATTCCAAACGGATGCTAATTACAGTATGTCACAGGCTGAGCGTTTCACGTTTGCGCTTTCAACCACCTGTACTATTTCCATCCTGAGTGTCTATATAAAGGACAGTAGATTAGATTGTGTTTTCTTAGACAGTCACTGCCTCGCTGATGAGATGTTGTAACCTCAACCTATAGGACAATCCGGCTAATTGGTGCTGATAATTGTGCAGAAGTTATCTTCCTTCAACTATTTAATTGCCCTTCAATTTGTGCACAAAATGAGTGGAAGTAAAATATAACAACACCACAACTAGTGTTCATGGTAACAATTAACAGGACTTAGTGTCATCATAGTTTACATGCAATAATGAGGTCCTAGTTGATACAAGGCGTACTGTACCAAGCTTAATCATGTGTTATGAGGTAACTGATTCGGGCCCCGGGCCTGTAGGGGCCCCCACGGCTGACAAAATTGAAACTATTCCCGAAAACCTTTTGCTAAATCTCTGAAAACATTGGGGTATTTTTAATAACCGATGGAGCTTTTGAGCTGTACACACATGCATTCTCTCCTAAACAACTCTTAAAACTACACTTTGTGACACGATAACTGTAATATTTTGAACATTTTGGAGAGACCAGAGAATAAAGAATAAACCAGTTGTTGGGTCAAAATAACCCAACCAGGTGTTTACAGAAACAACGCAGCATTTTTTTGAGTGTATTTTTTGTTATTCTAATGTTCTATTCTAAATGTCTATTTTTCCAGTTATTTCTATATTTAAAGTTTGATGTTTTTAAATGTAACTTTTTTTTTTAATAACAACAAACCAATACAAATAGAGGGCATATAACAGTTATTTCTTTGTACAGATAAAACTGTTAGCTAGTGAACTTGTCTGTCTAAACAACATTTAACTCATTATTCTACAGTAAATGTCAATAGATCTGGTACCGATTTTTCATGTTTGTTGTATAAAGTACTCTGATGTGGAAATTACCATCACTAGTATTTCTTTGATACAACATGTGACTTTTTTATGACTTAAGCTAAAATCATATTTAAAAACTGCGTCGAATGAAAATGTGACTTTGCGCCACCTGGTGGTCGTTTCATGAATGACACGAAATGCGACTGATATATTTAGCCTGTTGCCGTTTTGCCATGACAGAGAGCGCGGCGGTAATAGACATTGCTCTTGACTACCTGCTGTATGTGCAAAGTTTGCAATGACAATAGGAGGCCTGATTAAGGTTAATATCCGTCCTGTAAAATATGAAATCGCAGCTTATTTGGGAACTGCTGTAAGGGACCTGTTTGTGTTAAACCTATACAAGACCACTATTTGCTTTGTATTTTTGACAGTCATCTTCTGTGGAAGAGAAATATTACAGGTTACACTACTATGACAATGTGATTTGAGATGCAAACAGACAGGTGAATGGAAGGAATCCCCTCCTCTCCCTCAGCCTGTCATGGTCGCTACCAAAACCGAGAACAGAGGTGGTTCTCATTGGTTAGGACTCGCGACGCAGGGAGGCATCTTGCCAAGGGACGGCACTGAGTACGTGAAAACATTAAGTCTTGATACTTAATTGGGGTTGGGTACTGTTCTGATGCTTGTCGAATAAGAATAAATAGTGTGTGTGTATATATATATATATAATGTTCCGCGTGCTTCGTAGGTTTCCTTCGTGGGTTTCCTTCGGGTACTCCGGTTTCCTCTCTCAGTCCAAAGACATGCGAATTAGGCTAATTGCCTGTAGTGTGTGAAGGAGTTTGTGCCCTATAATAAATTGGCACCATGTCCAGGGGGTACTCTGCCTCGTGCCCTAAGTCTCCTGGGAATGCTTCAGGCCCTGCATGACCCTGGATACAGGATAAAGCGATATAAATGTGACTAAGTGTTTCATGTCATAACATGATAGTGTTTCATGCTCGAGTGGTGAAGGGGTGCTAAACTCACTAGAGCCATTGCCCAAGTCGTAAGTTCAGGCACCACAGCACCAGAACAAAAACAGAAAGTCAAAACACAGAACAGAACCCCATCCTCCCTCCATCCCCTGTCCTTTAATTCCATTTCAGGTAGTTGGCAACCCTAGACCTGACCTCCCTAAGGGGTGCTGACATGACACCACAGTCCACACTCACTCCTGTGTGCATGATTATGTAAAGAGGTTCGACAACACAGGCCACTGATTCAACATGAAGAGAAGTTACTGTATAATCCTGAAAGTGAAAAAGAGAACGAAAAAAGGGGAAGATGAGAAATTAAAGCAAGATAGTGATATGTGGAGGAGATATTGATGATTGAATGTAATCCTGAATAATGGAATCTAGCTTTACATTTGGTTGAAAAAAAAAAACTTGTATTAGGATCACATTCAACACATTTAATTTCATCTTTCATTGACGTTTACTTATAGTTAAGTTATTTAGCAGTTCAGCCTAGGCAGATGGAGTGCCAATCCATGGCAGGGCAATTTTAAGTAGTAATGCTTCATTTACCTGTTGTTTTATATGGCACCAGTAATGGAGCGATTTGGAGGCAAGGAATAATTAAATTTTGGACAATAGCTTTTCTTTTGACTGATCTACATGTCACATTTTGAGGAATGCACTCTAAATTACTAAGGTGTATTGGTGTAAGATATTGCGGTGTGTATTGGTGACAAATGCTGCTAGGAAAGGCATAACCAGGCGATTTTTTGCCTAGGGCCCTAACAGAATCTAAAATCACCACTGTGTGTTATCATAAAACATATTACATGTGCTAATTTAAGTGCACGACCTCAGTTGCGTTAGAACTGCAGGGAAGCGTGGTCTCTCTTAAAAAAATCATAAAAATTAAAAACTTAAAAATTCAGTACTTCGACATATGAACTTATCAAATGTTTTACTACAAGTTCATGCTATTTATTCAGGTTCAAGTACACTGCATTTTAGTTGGAGAACAGGCCAAATGTGTTATAATATGCAATTTCATGTGTTGTAATATGCCATTTTAAGGTTATAATAAAATGTCCATAATAACTGGCAATGGCATAATAATTATAATCCAGTGACATGGTGGCTTAGTGGTTAGCACTGTCACCTTGCACCTCCGGGGTCCGGGTTCAGTTCACACCTCGGATGTGCGTGCAAGGGGTTTGCATGTTTTCTCCGAGCTTGATGTGTTTCCTCCAGGTCCTCCGGGTTTCCTCCCACAGTCCAAGGACATGCAGATTAGGCTAATTAGTGTTCCCAAATTGCTCATAGTGTGTGAATGAGCGTGTGTGTGTGTGTGCCCTGGGATGAATTGGCACCTCATCCAGGGTGTACTCCGCCTAGTGTCCTAAATTTGCTGGGATAGGCTCCAGCGGTGTGGACAACGATCGAGTGAGTGAATAGTTATAGTTTTGTGTTCTGCCCAGATGCACAGCTTTTCTGGGAGGAAAAAGAAAAAAAATATCAAAATGTTTAATGGATAGTGTTTTTCACTTTCCATTTGGTTTGGTGCACGGTGCCTTTACGTGATGATATGGAGAATGTCAAAGAAGCTGACCCTTTTAACCAAATGCCAATCACGGAAACACTAATGAACATGATTGACACCTCAAAATCAAACATGATTGACAAGTCAGACTCATAAAGTGCTCTGAGCTGCAGCAGTGGTCAGTCACCTTATTCATTAAAGTGAATCCATAATCAAGCAGTTTTATAGCTTGTTATTTCAGCATTGTAGGTGGTGGTAAAATTTGTAAATAAGCTGTAAATATAAAGTCTTTTTTTTTTGTTTGATTAATAAGAAAATAGTTTATTTAAAGGTCTAGCTTTCGGTCAGTCCTTTCTTTAGTGAAATGCAGCCAGCTAGTTAGCGGTTTATCTGCATTTTAGTGTGACAACACCTCATTAAAACCTGTAAGGATGTTCATGGATGAAATGTTGGGAGGAAAAAATTTAAACCAGAGATCACTTAAAATGCTTGGTGAAGTTATATTGAAAAAAAAATAGTAGAAAGCTAGCAAAGATAGCAAAACTAGCAAAGATATTGAATGTACAAGCACAATGCAATGACAACTCTGAGGATTGTGACTAAACAATTATGTTCATATGGAATCCACTTGCTAGTGAGACTAATCAGAAAACAAGGCTTCAATTTGCCATAGAGAATAAAGATTGGAAAAAAGGCATGTTGTCTGATGAGTCCTGACTGAGGGTGCAAGAATGGAAGAGCGTAAAGCGATGCACCATCTGTATGTCCACTGTACAAGCTTCTGGAGGCAGTGTTACTGTATGATCTGGGGTTGCTTCAGTTGGTCACGTCTAGGCTCAGCAACGTTATGTGACATTGAAATTTAGTCAGCTGACAACCTGAATGTACTGAATGACCAAGTTCTCACATCAATGGAGTTTTTTTCTTCCGTTGATGGCACAGGCATTTTGAAGGAATCGTTTCATTCCACACATGAATTGGCCACAACATTGTGTGCCGTAATCTAGCGTTGCGTATAGTTTGGGGTTTTTTCGATACCGGTGCCAAATCGATACTTTTAAACCGGTACCGGTGCCAAAACGGTGCCTGAACCGATACTTTGCAAAAGCCACAAAATGATGGTGGATGACTCAAGAATACATTTTTATTGAACAAAAAATTCAATGCTTAAAATTGAACAATATATTAAATCTTTAAGTACTGGCTGGAAAGCCATAATTATAAACAGAATCCATGTTACATTAGTATTTTACAAATCATTCGACCATATGTTAGCATGAATGCAAGATTTGCATTTTGCAGTTAACATTACATTAACCTACTACTAACCCGCGGAAAGGCTGCTGTCGTCATCAGACTCGCTGGACTCCTTTTTGCTACGGTTGGTATGACTGGAGCTGGGCTCATCCACACCAATAGCGCCAGCTGTTGTCTGTAAGCTGTCAAACACGGCGCATCCCTCTGCTTTTAAGTTTATTCCGTGTGCCCTCAAATGTTTCTTTAGATTTCACGTGTTTCCCCCTTTACACACAATTGCTGTAAAATATTTTCTGCACGTTGCGGTGTCAGAATCCTTTCTTGTGAAATATAGCCACACGTTCGACCGTTTTAGCTTTTGGCATTTTAACGAAAGTTGTTTAATTTAGCAAGTTAAGATAGCGGTAGCCCACCTGCTGCCGTCAGAGTGAGTGTAACGTTAGTTGCTGCATTCACGCGCATCTCGGATGGTCTCATTTCCTGATGATTTGTGCTTTTAATTTTTTTTATCTAATCTAATAATCTTTTAATCTACAAAAATAAAATGGACAGTAGCATTACTGTAACAATGTTTTGGATTTGTATTATCAACGCTTTCCGAAGTCCTCAAGATTTTTGTAATTAAGGAAATAATTTATTTTTCCGATCATTTCTGACACCCCATGAATGCAGTATTTAAATTTTACTAGCGATCATGTGTGTTGATGAATCTAATGCTTATTACTACTGTGTCATCATCATAGCCCCAGAGAACAAATATATTAATCGACAGTTCAGGCATTTAAGTGGCACCGAAATTCGCGTTCTGTTTCGGTCCGGTACATACCGGTTATATAGGTACCGGTGCCGTATTGGCACCGGTTTTTGGTACCCAACCCTACCGTAATCAAACCTTAAAGTGTGTGACATTTGTCTTTTTTTGTTAGTTTTTTTCATACAGACAGTGTATATTATCAATGGTATCAATAACAGACACCGATTCCACATGAATATTAAAATACTATCACCGGTCACTAGCGATACTTGTGTGTATCTGAACATTTCTCATAGCATTTCAGATTACAGTATAGCTGCTATGACTGTAACACAACCCTAAAACAAAGCATGGCCAAAGGACAGGACAAATTCTGTCTTAACGTCTCCTGAGAGCGTGTGAAATATGCTATACATCTTTGTAAAGGTTCAAGTGAAGTTTTACTGGGGGGGGGGTAAAACTTGTTTCATGTTTTGGCAGTTGAAGAAGAAAAATCTTCACGAGTGAGCATTCTCTAAGGGAATGTATAGGTGTGCTGCATTCTAATCATTTTGTCTATTTTAGGGGAGGAGACCAGGGTATTTTTCCTTTCTGGATCCCTTCTCTCCAGGGGTCTGGCTCTTCATGTTGCTGGCATATCTGGCAGTCAGCTGCGTGCTCTTTCTGGTAGCCAGGTAAGTATCCAGGTCCGCACTGAGACACGCCGAGAATCAGATACTCTCTTTGAAAAGGAAAGGAAATTATGAAACACTGCATGAAGCGTATCGCATATACTGTAATGTTGTTTCTACTGCATTTGACACATTGTTGACTTGTTATTAGATTTTCCTAAGGTTTCATATTAGAATAAATTGTGAGATTTGTGTTTTGTGTGCGCTGTGGTTATTCTTGCTTTACCAGCCAACATGTTTTATCAGCTAACACCAGAATAGTGGGAGGATTTTATTGGATTTTGCCCAAACAGGGTTGTATTCAGACTTAATTGCTGGCTCTAAACTTTCATCCCTGTTGTACTAAAGAAAACTATGCCACATGATGCAGATAAAATACTGCAATGCAAACAGCAACTCTCTAGCAGTCCTGTCACTTGGCGTGACTTGGTGGCGTACTCACCTCCCCGCAGCACTTTCCCAAAAGGTCATTATTTCACCATCGATCTTAGGCGAGCATGTGTACTTCACACTTTTCCGCTGGGATTTAAAAAACAGGTTGCAAAGCCACCAGGGACCATGAGTGACTTCATGCTTTGTCAACTGTTAAAGTTCCTGGTTGTGTTCCTGTTCCTGACTCTCTTTTTTTTTCCCTCCCCTCTGTCTCTCTTACTCCTGGAATTCAGGTTGACCCCGTATGAATGGTACAATCCACACCCCTGCCTGAAGGGACGCTGTAGTCTCCTCATTAATCAATACTCTCTGGGGAACAGTTTCTGGTTCCCGGTAGGAGGGTTCATGCAGCAAGGTTCCACCATTGCTCCACGAGCTCTGTCTACACGTTGTGTCAGTGGAGTATGGTGAGAACTTATCCACAAACGCGCACACACACACACACACACACACACACACACACACATTCTAACCCTAGTGACCACTCATGTTAGATGAAAGCGATACATCCTTTCCTTTACACTTCTGGTCTGCTTTGCTAGGCCTATCAGACCTTCTGGGTATTAGAGTCAATGGAGAATAGGAAGCTAGGGGTATTTGTTTGAGCATTGGGTATATTTAAACTTTTCATACAGGGATATTTTGGGCCAGTCCTTTTGCTTTGCTCCAGTATTTTCTCTAATATTGACTTTTTCTGTTATTTGATGTACAGGTGGGCCTTCACCCTTATCATCATCTCTTCCTACACAGCCAATCTGGCTGCCTTCCTGACTGTCCAGAGGATGGACGTTCCCATCGAGTCTGTGGACGATCTTGCCGATCAGACAGCCATCGAATATGGCACCATGCACGGCGGCTCCACCATGACCTTCTTCCAGGTAATTTGTCCACCAAGGACAAGTGACACTAACGCAAAACCCAGTGCCAGAATCAATGCCAGTGTCAGCAGCCTTGTCAGACATGTCAGCGCTGCTCATACCTGCTTGGACTCTGTCTGCTTACTGGCTTAGTGTCAACACAATTCGACATCTTTCTCCCTAGAGAAGACATGTTTATTCTTTTAATGTGATGTTTTCTGAGGCAGTGTTGCTTTTTTTTTTCCTGCTTCCTTCCTGCTTTATCAAACACACTCGAAATTGTCAGCCTGCTTTCAGGTTCTTGATTAGTTTCATCCATCATACAGCTTAAGTACACACTCTGCATTGAATATACAGGTGTGTATGCCTCTAAACAAGCGGACCGAAAAATACATCGGAAATGGATGTTTCTCGTTTTCTGTGCAGAACTCACGTTACCAGACGTACCAGCGCATGTGGAACTTCATGCACTCCAAGCAGCCCAGTGTATTTGTGAAGAGCACAGAGGAGGGTATCGCACGGGTACTGAACTCCAATTACGCCTACCTACTGGAGAGCACCATGAACGAGTACTATCGGCAGCGCAACTGCAACCTCACGCAGATAGGAGGTCTGCTGGACACCAAGGGCTATGGCATTGGAATGCCACTGGGTGAGATCTACAAGGATAATCCAGTTTTGCTTTATATAGAGTTATCTCGTGAATTATTGGCACCCTTTTGAACATGAGCCACAAATGAAATGACACAAAAGAAAATTTCAAATTTGGACACGCAGATATACAAGGTTCAGGAGTGTGTTTATGAGAATTGATTTTGGATGAGACGGCCTGGCTCGCAGTCTCCACTCTAATTCATCCTTAAGGTGTTCTATCAGGTTGCGGTCAGGACTCTGCACAGGCCAGTCAAGTTCTTCCACACCAAACTCGCTCATCCATGTCTTTATGGATCTAGCTTTGTGCAGTCTTGTTGGAA